>JAODAL010022597.1:0-64369 GCA_025379985.1 Phyllomedusa bahiana
TGCTGCACACAACGCGGAATCGGGGAAAATATAAAAAACTGGTGGCACCGCGCCAACGTCATCTACTGCAGAACACAGAACGTGGCACATAAATAACAACGCTATAGACTACCCATATATGCAAGAAAATTAGAACTTCTGGATCAATTTTACAAAAAAAATGCGTATATTTTTCCAAGTTTTTGGGGAAAATCTAAAATTTATGTAATTGACAGTATCGGCAAAAAACACATCTCAATCCCCAAAAAATACCCTCCTGTCCTCCCCCCGCCATCCTCTATTTGCTTCAGTCTTACCCAACACAGAAGAAGTGTCGGTTCTCTGTTCTCCCCCTACTCCTTCTCCAGTGACCCATTCCCTCCCCCTTGTCCGTCTTTTTTCTCCGTTCCTCTCTCCCCAAACTACAATCTGTAACCTTCTCTCCCCATGGTATTTTCCCATCCCCCTTTAAACACGTGCTAAACCCCTTTACTGAAAAAGCCCTCCTGGCCCCCGTCCTGCGCTGCTAATTCCGACCATCTCTAACGCCTTCATTTTAAACCCTGGAACACTTGGTCTGCTCTCGCCTAACCCGCTTTCCTCTGCTAACTCTTTTTGCCCTTGCATAGGTTTCCGCATTTTACACTCCACGAAATCTCTACAAAAGTCTCAAACGCCTCCTCACTGCTAAATCTCGGGGGAATATCATTTTTGTTCTTCTGGATCTTCTCTGCTTTTCCGTTGACACCACCTCTCCTCAACATGTCAGGCCATCGGTATCCAGGACACCGTCTCTCTTGGTTTTTTTCCTCCTCCTGACCGCTCCTTCAAGTTCATTTTCAGGTTCTCCCCCTCTCCCTCTTGCTGTTGGGGTTTTTCAGGGGCATTCTGGTCCACTCCCTTTTTCAAAACACAAAGCCCTCATTGGGGAAAACCCTCAGCAGATTTGGCTTCCCTCCTTCTACGCTGATGACACCCATTTACTCTCCCCCCGTGAATCCTCCTGCCCTGCTACAAACATAGTGACGTCTGTCCGCTGTCTCTGACATCATGTCCTCCTGTATCCTAAAAATAAACCCACTAAAACTGAAATTCTTGCTTCCACCATCTACCCAAAAGACCTTCCCTGCCATTTCTTGGCACCACCCTAATTAGCAGCAGGCCCCCCTGTTTGGGGGGTTTTTTTGACTTGATCTGTCTTTTAACCCCCTTTTCCATCCCTTTTTCCCCATCTGTCACCTGCACCTCAAGAACATCTCCAGAATCCGTCCTTTTTTCACTGTGGAAACAACTCAAGCTCTCATTGTGGCTCTTATTCATTCTCGTCTCGACTACTGTAACTCCTTGCTTATCGGTCTCCCTCTCTGTAAACTCTCCCCTCTCCAATCTGTCCTGAATGCAGCAGCCAGGCTCATCTTTCTTTCCAGCCGCTATACTGATGCCTCTACCCTGTGTCAGTCACTGCACTGGTTGCCCATTGAGTACAGAATACAACATAAACTCATCACTCTCACACATAAAGCTCTCCACAGCACTGCAGTCCTCTACATCTCCTCCCTCATCTCTGTCTTCCAAGATTTTTCACGGGCGGCACCAGTTCTCTGGAACATGCTACCGCGTACGATCAAGCACATTCATAAGCCTCATAGTTTTAAGAGGGCCCTTCTCAGTTCGGCCTACCAGAATCCCTAATTGCTAACGCCCCACTTTCTAGCACACATTTCTGTCACTCCCTACACTTAAGCACTTATCTGCATATAGATGTACTGTCAGGGTGTCAGGTTCATCCAATTTTTATGTAAAGCACCCCATATTTATGAAACATGACTGGACTATTGTAAACCTAGCACTTCTCACTCTTTGTCTCACTCTACACCCTAATAGGTTGTAAGCTCTTGCAAGCAGGGCCATCACCCTTGTGTCTCATCTGTAAGTAGCTTGTTACTGTGTAATGGCTTTCTTCTTCTCTGTATCTATACTCTCCAAATTGTAATTTGCTGCGGAATATGTTGGCGCTATATAAATAAAGATTATTATTTTAATTATTCGGTGCCAGCTCTTGAGTACAGTTCACATTTGAAGGGGTTTTTCCGTACCTCTCCACAATGGAATCCCAAATAGCTAGATCCTACTTGCAAACTCTTCCAGATCGTCCAGGAGACTCCCGTAAAAAGAGAAGTCCTCCGAGACCCCCAGACAGTTGAGAAGTCTCCCAAATCAGCTGGATGGTGCAGACTCAGAAGCTCTGTCCGTACTATCCGGAGTGGGAGTCAACTGTAATGTACAGCCAGGCTTCGGCTACAGTGGCCAGTTATGGATCTCGCTCTGATGCCACCCAACCAACGAGATGCCATGGTCAGTAAGGGCTGAGGCAAGTGGTTAACAGAGGAAGGGATCTCCCACTGTCTAACCATTGGCACTCCACAAATACAGTCACAGAGTGGTTGCCATGACTGCTTGATAAAATAATGGCCTCTAGGTCTGCCATGAAACACAGGCTGCCTATAACAGGTGTAATACATATCAATACAGTAATGTATTGTTATGTATTATAAAAGCAATCAAGTGATCATATAACATACCATGTGTGAAACCTGGCGCCAACATTCCAGCTTTAAATCGCGTCAGTGGACTGTAAAAGGTGCCAGAATGTATGAAGGTACACATAACAATACCAGCAGCACAATAGAATTCATGAAAAAAATCACTCCTGCTTCTAAAAAACATAAAAAACTATTGAGGTTCTTTGTTCACATTTTTGATCAAAACTGCTTAAGCCCACCTCCGAACTTCAACGAGACCTCAATGCAGGTGGGTCCTACGCTACGTTACACTAACGTTTTCTTTCTTTGGGGCCTGTCCAGACCTATACTTCAGAATTTGAAGGCACCAGCTACTGAATACCCTGCACTGATTTAAAAGCCTGTGAGGATGGGTGGAGTGCAAAAAACCAACTTGGAGGCAGCCATTCCCCCATATATACAATTCAAAAAACAATATTTGAATGTATGAAGGTGTCTGACAGCACTTTATACACATATCCCATTTTTTGGCCAAATATGTTTTAGCCATGCCACTTTGAAATTGGTAAAGATTTGTACAATAGTTATGTGCCAAACTTTGGCACAATCGTACAATTCTGCTCCTGCAAACTTGGCGCATTCAAAAGAGTTGTTTGTGGTGCAGAATGCACCAAGTCTGGGTGTACGACTGTTTGAAAATCTATAGAACAGGGCTACGACAGGTTTATACATGTCGCCTATAACGTAGTCCCCCCAAAAAAAGTAAAAACAAAACAAACACAAAAAAGAAAAAAAAAACACAGTTAAATAAATGTTTCAATTTATAAAAGAAAATTAAATGAAAAACAAAATAATTTTCCCAATCATTTCCATATTGATACAATCTAAAAAATTATGTTAAAATAAACTCCACATGAACAAGGCCTGACAGGATCTGGCTGTTGGAAATTGTAGTTCAGGAGAGACTCTGTAATATCTCATTAAGTGTCCCTACAGAAAAACAGAAGAACTAGTTGGTGCCTACTAAAATCAGTGAAATCATTGATTTCATGCCTAGGGTCTTAACCTGTATTATATTTACCCCAGGGGGTACTTGCCATGTCCGCAAAGGATTACTGGCGGCCCAAGAATTGAGAGTGGAGCTTATGCAAGCCCTGTCCAAAAATGGGCAGTAACAGTTGGAGCAGGGGCAATCCTGGTTTGGAGGCATTTCTGGGTGGTCCGCTGGCTCAGACTGGTGCACAGGAAAATAGGGGAAACTCCCGGTGGGCCCTTGAGCACAATAGACCTGGAGGTTTTTTTTAATTGCATATATATCCTCAGTAGAGGTTAAAAAGCAGAGAAAGGGAGACAAAAAGCAAGATGCAGAGTATAATAGGCATGTACAGTTATTTACAGTAGCTGTAGGGTGGGCCCCTAAAATAAACTCCACCGGTGTGCTCCTAAAGTCAACTCCACCGGTGGGCCCTAGGTACCCCAGTCCAACACTGTCTGCGGTCATTCCCAGTCAATCTGTGGTGTTCCTGGGTGGTCTTGGCCTTCATCTCCTGCCAAGTTGTGTAGGTCTGTTTTAGACCAATAGCACAGTATAGCACTCATTTCTACAAGAACCCACAATTCCATGTGCCACAGGACCTCCTCATTTGGGTTGGCCTTTTGGCTGTGTTTATACCGAGCTTTCTGGTTCATGAACATATTGGCAAAAAAAACCTGACACTTAAAGGGTCTCCAGTTGTAGCAAGTGATGGCAAGTCACGAGTATCTGTTGTCTCTTGCTGATCCATAGGATGAAGGCTCTCCTGAGTTTTCCCTGCTCAGTGCTTCTCATCCAGGATCTGTGCAGACGCTGCTGTTTAGCTCAAATGAAGTTCTTTACAACAGATGAAATGCTGAAGGGGCCTTGGTTCTCATAATTGGCAAAGGTTTGATCATCAAAAAAGGCATGTGACTTCTCCAGACATGTTCCTGGTGTTCCCTGTGAAATAACAATTCTGAAGCATCTTCTCCTAAAACTCTATGTTGTGCTATTCCTCTGTCATTCCTCCTGGAAATGTATGACTGAATTTGTCAGATGGGTGTTACCATTCCAGATTCCAGTTTTCAGAGGGGCGTGTCCCTGCACTCATGGACCCTGACAACACTGATTGGACAATCTTAGACTGTGCAGAGACACACTCCCAGTTGGTAGCTCCTGTTTGACAGATAAGTAATGAATTTCTTGGAGGATGAGTAAGAGGGGAACCACACGAGAGAGATGACTAAGAATTGATATTCCATTGAGAAAACGAATTACACTGCCGAACCCCAAAATTTTTTGGGGTGCCTAGAAATGTTGACCTTATTCCGGGTATTTCAGTGCAGTCTGAAAATCCCATCCATTTTCTTCTAGCAGCTCTAGTTTTTCAGGCTGTGGATTCCATGATTCTGCATTGTTCTTGTGATTAATTGTTTATAAATCTGTAGTGCAGATTAATAGAATTAAATTTGTTAGTGCACATTCATGTTTTTATTAGCATTTGTTCTTCAACCGCCGCGGCCAGTTTTGACCTTCCAGATAGAGCCCTATTTTTGAAATCTGACATATGACACTTTTTGTGAGAATAACTTTTTGATACTTTTACCTATCCATGTAATTCAGAGATTGTTTTCTAGTGACACATTGTGCTTTAAATTAGTAAGAAATTTTAGTCCATATAAGCCTTATTTGTGAAAAATATCAAAATATTGTGAAAATTTTGAAAAATTTGCCATTTTCAAACTTCAAAAATTTCTGCATGTAAGACAGATAGTTATTCCATTCAAAGCAGTTTATAACTAGCATCTACCCTATGTCTACTGTTGGTTGGCATAATTTTTAAATGTCTTTTTAGTCTTTTTATTTTTTGACGACATTAGGGGGCTTAGAAATTTAGTAGTCATTTTTCACATTTTCAAGAAAGTTTGCAACTTAGATTTGTTTTGGGACCAGTTCAGTTCTGACATAGCTTTGAGGGGCTTGCATGTTAGATACTCTCATAAATGACTCAGTATAAGAAAGTACAATCCTTAAAATATTTAAAACAGTGTTTAGGAAGTTTGTTAACCCATTAGTTATTTCACAAAAATTAAAGCAAAATGGAGGTGAAATTTCAAATTTTAACTTTTTTTTTGCAGATTTTCAATTTTTGTCCATCATTCACTGAAATATGGTAGATGTGACAAGGGAAATGCAACACAACATTGATTACCCTAATTCTGCCATTTTTTAGAGACATCCCATATGTGCCCTAGTGCACTATTTCCTATATTTACTATTTTGCCATAGGCAAACTTAAACTCTATCAGTTCTCAATCTATAAAACACTAAAACGTAACTTTTATTATGTACTTAACCTCTATACACACTATTTAAAAACCTGATTTCTAATCTCTCAATTTTTCCCTTCCTACTTCTGAAGGAATAGCTCCGTTTCCATTATCAAGTCTGGTGGAACCCCACCTACTAACAGGAAAACCTTATATTTACAGTAATTTACTAACTCCAGTAAGGGATCCCAAGCATCCTACTAGGGCAGTTATCCCTAATCTAATGGACATAAAACATATAAGGCTTCCGTGTAACACCCTCTGCAGCAGGTGATACTTTATAGACAGAGGTGAGAAATCACAATTTAAAATGTCATGCCTGACCTCCCCAACATGTTTCACCAGCTAAACTGGCTTCATCAGGGGTAAGAGGTCCTGTATATATCAGGTTTTCCTGTTAGTAGGTGGGGTTCCACCAGACTTGATAATGGAAAGGGAGTTATTCCTTCACAACTAGATAGGGATAAATTGAGAGGTTAGAAATCGGATTTTTAAATAGTGTGTATAGAGGTTAAGTACATAATAAAAGTTACATTTTAGTGTTTTATAGATTGAGAACTGAAAAGAGTTTAAGTTTGCCTAGGGGAAAAATAGTAAATATAGTGATTAATAGTCACTCTCTCTGTTCTCTTGTGAGATTCCCATTTTTTTGGAGATTATTTGACTAGTGCACTATTTGACTCAACCACAAGCCTCAGAGTAGGAGAAGCACCTATTGGACTTTGGGGTCTCATTTTCAATACGATTTTCTTTAGGTGCAATTTCAGGTTTGTGGACACTCTAAGGTGCAAACACTTAATAAACACCCCTAAAAAAACCTCATATTGGAAACTACACCCCTTAAGAGATATATCCAGGGGTGTAGTGAGTATATCGACCCCACAAGTGTTTCACTAATTGTTTTAGCGTTAGGTTGTTTTTTTTCCAACAATCTGCAATTTTAGCTTAAAATGTTTAATTTTTACAAAGAATCCTGGAAAAAAGCCCTCCAATATTTGCTACGCAATTTCTTCCAAATTCAGCAGTACTCTTTATGTGGGTGTAAACTGCTGTTTGGGGGCATGGCAGAGCATATAAGGAAGGATGCACTATTTGCCTTTTGAAACGCAGATTTCAGAGGGTGCCATGTCACATTTGCACAGAATCTGAAGTACGAGAACAGGTGAAACCTTCCAGAAGTCACCCCATTTTGGATTTACCACCCTTCATGGATCTCATGTACGGGTGTATTGTGCATTTTGGAAGCACAGGTGCTCCATAGTTTTTTTTAGCATTGGGTCATGAAAATGGGGGGGGGGGGGGGAGGCACGCAGTTCCACCATTGTTTTTCGGGCTTCAATTTTGAGTTAACGTTTTTTATTGGTATAATTTTGGCGTTTCTATGAGTTTTTGGAAGGCAGGGTGAAGAAAACACTGCAATCCTAGTAGTGTTTTTTTTTTATTTTTAACAGGGCTCACCATGGAGTATCCGTGACAAGTTAGTTTTACTCTGTGAGTCCACATGATTATGGGAAAATGGGTGTCATTTTCAGAATCAGCAACCCAAACCTACTCCAAAACAGTTCCAACTTTTAAGGCACCAAAATGAGTGTTCCCCAGTGAATTATTAAAACAGACATATCAGAAATAGCCATGGCTCTTTTTTAAGTGCTGTCACTTACTACAAGTGGTATACCTCTTTAAGACATCAACAAGGAAGCTAAGAGGATGCACTGAGGGTGTGTGGAAAGTTGGGTGAGAAGCCCTATGGACACTGTTATTGGCAGTCGTAAACTCCGTGAAAGCAGAATAACTCAAATTTATAGAATATATATATAATAAATATAATATAATATATATATATTAAATTATATATATATATATAAAAAAATCAGTTACTTTTAGGTAATTTTTAGCTCCAGAGAATAAGTTTGAAAGCCCTGATTACTTTTCGTAAAGTTATTTATGTGTTTTCCCAGTGACCATATATGTTTCAGTAAATCAAAGACAGCACAGCAGAGACAAGTATAATGACTGCAGGGCACAGAACACTATGCTCTCGCCATTAAACTGTGCCACCTCCCTCTTAATATCCTGCAGGCACTGGGAGAAGACTTATTGTCGCCTACGACCGCCTCAGCTTTCTCTTTTTCGGTGCCAACAGGATGATTTTTGATGGCAGCAATAAAGGACATAGAGGTTGTTTATCTATGCTTATTATACAAAAAAAAAGTAGAGGATGCCAGCCGGGCATTCATTACTTAGATTGGCGTACAGGAAATAACGTATCCTACGAAATTGTTTGTTTGGTTTTCATTTTCCAAATAAAGGATTAATTATCTGTTCTAATATAGAAACTTAATTGTGGCATGGGGGATTAAGGGAATGTGTGGTAAGAAAATGATCTATTGTTTAAGTCAAGTCTATACACTGCATATATTTTAGATTAACCTCTTAGCCACCAAGGCTGTTTGGCCCTAAAAAACTAATTTTTTTTTTTCCTTTTGTCTACCCTCAGATTCGAAGACCCGTAAATCCTTTGGGCGACATGTATGAATTTGATATTTTTTACTTGGCACCGACACTCCAGATTTTTGGCGCATTACATAGAGCTTAGTGCGCCAAACTTCTCTCAAAGTTCGTCTCATTACACTCTATGCCCTACAATTCGTCTAATTACACTCTATGCCCATATAAAGTTTGGCGCATTAAGCTCTATGTAATGCGCCAAAAATATGTCGTGTTCCACACTCTTCTATATCTATTTAGAACTGTGGTGTCGGCGCCAAGTAAAAAAAAAAGTACGCATTCGAATTCATACATGTCGCCCATAGCCTTTATACATGTTTGGCGCATTGCTAATGCGCCAAAGTTTCATTACGCGCCAAACACAAATGCGAGGTGCATTGACTCCATTAGACTCCATTTTTAATTGCACAAAAACCACTTTCATACATTCAGGCACATTATACACTGAATATGAGATGTAATAATTCACTTCAAAGCGCCTTCATCCGTCTCTCAAAGATTGGCGCATTACACTCTATGCCCATACAAAGTTTGGCACATTACATTGAGCTTAATACGCCAAACTTTGTATGGGCATAGAGTGTAATGAGACGAACTTTGAGAGATGTTTGGCGCACTAAGCTCTATGTAATGCGCCAAAAATCTGGAGTGTCGGCGCCAAGTAAAAAAAAATCGAATTCATACATGTCGCCCTTTATGTAGCTGTATGATAGCTTGTTTCTATGCAACATGTTGTATTTTTTATTGGCACTATTTTACAGTACATATTATTCATTGATATGCTTTTCTTATTTTTTTTTGAGGGGGGGGTTGAAAAATAAAAACAGCAATTTCACCAGTGTGCTGTGCATTTTTTTTTCCCTGTGTTTATTATACAGTAAAAATAACGATAACCCTATTTAATAAATTGGTACGAACACAACAATGCCAGCGAGGTTTTTGAAAAATGTATGAGAAACATACGACAACCTTTTTGAATTCGTATGCAGCGTTTTTGTAACTTGGCGCCGACACACCTGTTCTAAATAGATATAGGGAAGTGTATAATATGATAGTATGAATGAAAGTGTTATGCGACACACTTTGTATGGCAGTTTCGCACCGAACTTTGGCGTATTAAAATGTGTCATCAGGCGCACATTGCGCCAAGTATGGCCGTATGCCTGTTCAAAGAACCAGCAATATATGGCAACAAAAAGGCGAATTCACAGATGCCCGTAACATTTTATTTCTCTGTCACTGAAGCCACTTTTAAATCGCTGGAGTGTAGAAGGCGCCAGTATGTAAGGAAGTGTCTGACAGCACTTTATACATGTGTCCAGTTCTACGTCAAAACTTCAAAAGAGTCGTGTCTGGCACAGACTGCTGCAAGCTTGGGCGTACGCAAGAAACGTGGCGCAGCCTTGTTCATATATGTCGCCCATATACATACATGTCCTGACACAGAAAAATCAATGGTAGACCTGGGGGGCCCCAACTACCAATGGCCAGAGAGACTGAGCCCTCTGCCTCGGTGAAGCAACTTAGATGCCACAGTCAATAGCAGCTGTGGCATCTAAGTGGTTAAAATTACCGGATAAGTAACTACCAATCCTGGCAGTTGCACCAGGACATACTGGGCAGTATCCACAAAAGAAGGATTTATTTATCACAATGCAGAAACCAACATTATATTGTGATGGATATATTAATCTATTTGTCATTAAGGGTTAAAAAAAAATCCTGAAATTCTTTAGTTTTCACACTTAGGGCTTGTTCACACGGCGTTTTGGATCCTTTTTACGGATCCGTTTTTGACAGTTGAAAAGCGCATCCAGAAAGCGGATCCGCAAAACGCAGCAGTTGATACTTTAGTTGGATCCGTTTTCAATGCTTTTTCACTTGCGTTTTACGCATCCGCTTTCCGGATGCGTTTTCAGAACAGAGTGAGTCTCTCTCTCTCTCTCACCTCGCTCCAGCAGCTGATCAGCCCGCACCTCACCCGCACCTCGCTCCAGCAGCTGATCAGCCCGGACCTCACACGCTCCTAGATCCAGCAGCTGATCAGCCCGCACCTCGCTCCAGCAGCTGATCAGCCCGCACCTCGCTCCAGCAGCTGAGCAGCCCGCACCCCTCGCGATCAGCCCGCACCTCGCGCCCGCATCTGATCAGCCCGCACCTCACCCGCACCTCGCTCCAGCAGCTGATCAGCCCGCACCTCGCTCCAGCAGCTGATCAGCCCGCACCTCGCCCACACCTCGCTCCAGCAGCTGATCAGCCCGCACCTCGCCCGCACCTCGCTCCAGCAGCTGATCAGCCCGCACCTCACCCGCACCTCGCTCCAGCAGCTGATCAGCCCGCACCTCACCCGCACCTCACCCGCACTGATCAGCCGCACTAGCCCGCACCTCGCTCCAGCAGCTGATCAGCTCGCACCTCGCCCGCACTCGTCTCCCGCACTACAGCACGCACCTCGCCCGCACCTCGCTCCAGCAGCTGATCAGCCCGCACCTCGCTCCAGCAGCTGATCAGCCCGCACCTCGCCCCCAGCAGCTGATCAGCCCGCACCTCCGCCCAAGCAGCTCTAATCAGCCCGCACCTCGCCCCGCAGCCTCACAGCCGCACCTGCACCAGCAGCTCAGCCCGCACCTCGCCCCAGCAGCTGATCATCCCGCACCTCCCTCAGCACTGATCAGCCGCACCTGACACCCAGCTGATCAGCCCGCACCTCGCACCAGCACCTGATGAGCCCGCACCTCGCCCCAGCAGCTGATCAGCCCACACCTCGCCCCAGCAGCTGATCAGCCCGCACCTCGCCCCAGCAGCTGATCAGCCCGCACCGCGCCCCAGCACCTGAACAGCCCGCACCTCGCTGATCACCCGCACCTCACCCGCACCTCGCTCCAGCAGCTGATCAGCCCGCACCTCACCCACACCTCGCTCCAGCAGCTGATCAGCCCGCACCTCACCCGCACCTCGCTCCAGCAGCTGATCAGCCCGCACCTCACCCGCACCTCGCTCCAGCAGCTGATCAGCCCGCACCTCGCTCCAGCAGCTGATCAGCCCGCACCGCGCACCAGCAGCTGAGCAGCCCCACCTCGCTCCAGCAGCTGAATCAGCCCGCACCTCGCTCCATCAGCTTATCAGCCCGCATCGCCCAGCACTCGCTCCAGCAGCTGATCAGCCCGCACCTCGCCCGCACCTCGCTCCAGCAGCTAATCAGCCCGCACCTCGCACCAGCAGCTGATAGCCCGCACCTCGCTCCAGCAGCTGATTAGCCCGCACCTCGCTCCAGCAGCTGATTAGCCCGCACCTCGCTCCAGCAGCTGATTAGCCCGCACCTCGCTCCAGCAGCTGATTAGCCCGCACCTCGCTCCAGCAGCTGATTAGCCCGCACCTCGCTCCAGCAGCTGATTAGCCCGCACCTCGCTCCAGCACTGATTAGCCCCACCTCGCTACCAGCAGCTGATTAGCCCGCACCTCGCTCCAGCAGCTGATTAGCCCGCACCTCGCTCCAGCAGCTGATCAGCCCGCACCTCGCTCCAGCAGCTCATCAGCCCGCACCTCGCTCCAGCAGCTGATCAGCCCGCACCTCGCTCCAGCCTCAGCCGCTGCAGTGTCTCCTGCCCCGCTCACCTGCGATCCCCAGTCCGGCCGCCCACTGCGCTTTTCGCATCCGCTTTCAGGATGCAAAGCGCAGGTGATATGTACCCGGAGTGTGGAGCGCTTTTGGACAGGTGCCGAAAGCGGACTCCATTATGTCCTATGGGCTTTCACTTGCGTAGAACGCAATAAGAATTTACATGTCAATTCTTAAAGCGGATCCGAAAAGCGCAGGAGAGCCCTCAAATGCGCATCGCCGATCTCCCGTGAGAACAGCGATGCGCTTTTGCCATTGAACTTAATGTTAATCACACTGACAATTGTTAGATCCGTTTTGCGGATCCGTAAAACGGATCACAAAAACGTTGTGTGAACAAGCCCTTACACTGAATCTTCCTGTGCTATAGAGCTCACTTCTCAACAGTCTGCTTATTATCATCACAGGCAGGATTACACTGACAGGTAACAGGCTGGGTTCACATGGTGTATAGCAGCGCATACCTGTGTGTGCTGATATACATTTGCTGTTAGAAGTACGCACTGGCCAGCACATACTTCTAACAGCGCTCCAGCCCAGCCCCCATCCAGCTTCCTTTTCCATGCTGCGTAAGCGGAAAGAAGACATGTTAGGGTATGTTCACACGGCATACTTGTGGGCTGTACTTTGGGGCGTAATTGCCCTGCAATACGCCCGAAGTATGGTCCGCAATATGGTCTCTTTGAGTGCTATGATAAGCAGACATTTGACATGTCACTTCTTCCTGGCCCTAAGTGATTAGAGCCAGCACAGAGCGCTTTAGAAGTATGCGTTAGCTGATAGTGAGGAGACTGCTGGAAAGTTTTCTCTACATAAGTACCAAACTATTATTAGGCCTAGTGTCCAAAGTAAAAACTGCAGGATTTCACGATTTTTTTTAAAATATTGAAATTGATATGTAAAATTAATTTTTAAAAAATAACCAAAATATGTCAAAATGTGTTTAACATAAAAACATTAGTGAGACAATAGCATTTTCTGATGACACAAAATGGGGTTGTCTCACTTCAGATATTAATGTCAGGTGTGGGTCCCACATTTGAGACCAGTACCTACCGAAAGAATGAGCCTCTGTTCTGAATGGAGAAGTGGTTGGGATTCTCCCATTTAAAAATTAAAGGGGTTCCTCGGGTCTTTTTATTTGTTATAGGGCTCACAACTTAATTATAATGAACTTTGTAACTGATACTCATTAAAATTTATTTACCCGGTCTGTTTTGCAAAACTAGGCAGAAAGCCCTTTACTCCCCTCCTTCCTGCGTACCATGTGACGTCCATCGATCACATGGTTTTGCTTCTGAGGCTATGGACATCTTGCTATCACTCAGTGGGTGTGCCAGGCTCAGCTCAGAAACACTGTAGTGGGTATGACCTGAGCAGAGAAAGATCTGGCTGCATACAGTGACTCATTAGTCACTATGTAAGCAGAGGTGCTGACAGGTACTACCCGGGGTCGATTGCTGAGCTTTTATCAATCAACTTGAGGCCTTAACAATCAGCTTAACAACTGTTAGCGACTTCACAACGCAGTAAATTATATGTAAGTTTGTCCCCCAGTATAGGTTATAAGGTACCTCAATAAGTTATATGCCCCCCAGTATAGGTAATAGGGTCCACCAGTAAGTTATATGTCCCCCAGTATAGACAATAGGGTCCCCCAGTAAGTTGTATGTTCCCCAGTATATAGTAATAGAGTCCCTCAGTAAATTATATGTCCCCCAATATAGGTAATGGGTCCACCTGTAAGTTATATGACCCCCAAGTATAGGTAATAGAGTCCCCCAGTAAGTTATGTGTCCCCCAGTATAGGTAATAAGTATATATAGTTATATATATACTTTATCTATATATAGTTTATATGTCTCCCAGTAGGTATATAGGCAGGTTATACGTCCCCCAGCAGGTATATAGGCAGGTTATAGGTCCCTCAGTAGGTATATAGGCAGATAGTAGGTCCCCCAGTAGGTATATAGGCAGGCTATAGGTTCCCCAGTGGGTAAATAGGCAGGTTATAGGTCCCCCCAGCAGGTAAATAGGCAGGTTATAGGTCCCCCAGCAGGTATATAGGCAGGTTATAGGTCCCCAGCAGGTATATAGGCAGGTAATAGGTACCCCAGTGGGTATATAGGCATGTTATTGTTCCCCAGCAGGTAGAGAGGTCTAATTGGCTAATTAAAAATAAAAAAACGAACAGTACTCACCTTTCCCCACTCCCTGAAGCTGTCGCTGCTACCGGTCTTCCGGCACAAGCGGCGTGCTGTGTACTCTGGTGAACTGCAAGTGGCTCACCGGAGTACTCTGCGGAGCTGGGAGCCTTCTCTCTCTGCTCCGCAGAAGCCTTCAGCTGTAAGTGCGTCCGGAGGATGCACTTACAGTTAGTCCCCAGCGCCGTCACCATCGCCAATCGCCAAAGTCCCAAGCCAATAGCTTAGCAATCGGTATCAACTTGGGACTTTAACGACTACTGACAGAAATGTAATCATTCAGAGCTGGAGGCTGCAAGCAGAAAACTTGCATTGTTTGATTGGCTGAATGTGCATTAGGACCTCTGAGATTATCCAGCAGCTGTTATAAAAATCTCTGCCTACTGCTCTTTATATAGCAGTTGTGCCAGGGTAAAGTGCTATGAGTTGCTGCCCTGACATCACTGCGTTCAGAGAGGAAGTCACATTCCCTACAGTTGGCACACAGCTTTTCCATGATCAAAAACTGATTGCTGTGGGCAGGGCAGTTCCTAGGCTAAATTTCATTCAGGGCGAGGTGAAGAAATTCCCTACCCCCACACCCCCGGTAACATAATGCGACACATTGCATCACCATAAACCAAAGCAAAATATACAAAAAGCTTTACCACAATGTGCTACGTATAAAACTACTAAATAAGTCATACAGTTACCAAATAACACTACTACACAAAATCAGAATCCCAAGACCACATATCACCAACACCCAGTGACCGAATAATACCACCACACCATGACCACATATCACCACCATATAGTGACCGAATAATACAAACTGACCATTACTGAGTATAAACCTCCGCAACCCGGTGCTTTAACCCTTTGATTGCGGCGGATCGTCACCGCAGCGCAATCAAAGGGTTCCCCTGCTCTGTCGGGTGGTCGGAACGCAGAGTGACCCGACAGAGCCCAGCACAGTCAGCCCTGGGGACCTAGAGTGGCCCCAAGGCTGTCTGTGTAACAAGCCAGTGACCAGTGCAGACTGTGAGCTGTCCTGATCACAGCCTGTGTCAGACTGACACAGATTATAATGCATTAGCATATATGAATATGCTAATACATTACTAAGTGTAAAAAAAAAATTAAAACAGTTCTCCCTTTAGGAGATTTAAAAAAAATGTAAAAAAAACAGAATACGTGTAAAAAAAATTAATAAAAAAATAAATACCGTAATGAAATAAAAATAAATATTTAATAAAAAATAATTGTGCATATATTACACACACAAAAAAACCTACACATATTAGGTATCCACACGACCGTAATAACCTGTAGAATTAATCAAACAAGTTATTAAGTGTGAAATGTGAATGGTGTAAAGAAAATGTAAAAAAATCCTTTTTTTTAAATAAAATAAATGCTGCAATTATTTATAAGTGAACTTAAACTATTCCCCCATAAAGTACAACTTGTCTCAAATAAAACGAGGCCTCATACAACTGCGTCATTGAAAAATAAAAAAAGTTACAACTGTTGAAACGCAAGGAGGCAAAAACTTAAAAAATGTTCTGCTCATTAACTACTTTTCAGGCATTAGGCTTAAGAACAGAGATTTCAGGGCTCGTTTTGGAGATAGGTGCAGGTCCCAGAGGTAGAAGCAGCACCTATCTGACATTGATGGCATATCCAATGGATATGCCGTCAACATCTGAAGTGAGACAACCCCATTAAATGCTGGTAAGATGGCTGCCCCCATAACCTTATGCAGGAAAAAAAAATTACAAATCGGATAATAAAATAAGATGATAAAAAAGAATATGTATCAGTATATGGTTTTAGTTAGTACTAAAATATAGGTGATACGTTATTCCCTTCAAAAGGATAAGACATAAGGTTTGTGTTTTCCAGAACCGGTCCTGTCTAATACTTACAGAACCCATAGACTGGAGTGGTGCAGTTTCTGCAGAGAGCTAATTCAGTTGGAAGATAAATGTAAGGTAAGTAGGAACGCTGCAGTCAGATAACACATTTTTGGCCTAACCCACATAGCAATCATCTGACAGAGGAATTTGTGTCAGAAGCATGAAATATGTCATATTTATGGAACATGTGAAGTCATCTCTATGCCTCGGACAGACGTGCTAAGCACCGCTAAGGGTTTGTTTGTTCTCCTGCTATGTACATACAATACGTAGATTTTTGTTTAGCCAGATTCTCCGTGAAGGAAATACTAGGGCATCTCAAAAAATGAGAATATCACTGAAAAGATCATCGATATCAATAATTTAAGTCAAATAGAGAAACCCAGATATTATAGACCAAGACTAAGGACGTCATCCGAAACGCGTCGCTCTTTTATCTAAGGATGTTGCACACATAAGTGCTTTCTATGAATATGAAGTAGTGTCACTTTCCTGATTTTTTTACATGAACTCTCCAAAAAATTTTGATTGATTTTATCCATACCCATGTGGTTCTTCGGTTGAAGCTGGCTTACCTGCACTTGAATTCTGTGTATCGGATGTGGACTCCACCCTGGCCATGCTCCTGAGATCCTGGTTTGCAGTAACTAACGGGTGAGCTGAATGCTTGTTGTTTTCTAACCAGATATTGTATAGACTCATTACAGACTCACACAAGGTTTAATATAATACATTTGTCAGCCCTATAACATAAAAAGATAGACCTGGAGAACCCCTTTCATTTTCAATGATATTCAAATTTTTTGCACTAGTAATTTATCAATATTAGTGCAAGAGCAAAGTGGAGTGGGCAACTGCTTAACTTTTTCTTTGTACCAGTTTTGATAAGGCTATGTCTCCACTGCACATTTTTTTTGGGTGTTTTTCGGCGTTTTTATTTTTTTAAAAGAACAAAGATACGATAGTTCGTGCCCCCCAAAGGTGGCAATAGAAAAAGACGAGCTGTTTCTGGGCACGCGTTTTTAAAATTTTGTATAATACACCGGCGCTTCTCGTTATCTTGCCCCTTTCCCATACAATACAATTGTATGGGTGATGGCAAAAAACGAGAAGTGAGCGCGTTTTATTTTACAAAGCATGACAAAAACCGCGGTCCAGCATCAGAAAAAAAGTCCGCTTTTGGGCTGTTTTTTGCCAAAAAGAGTATGCATACCCTAAATTCCACTACTTTACCTGAACTTGGTGACGTTTTACCAAACAAGCCTCAAATTGTAGGTCCTGCAGCTTTGATGCACCCCATAGGCCACTGTCCGGTGCCTTTATACAATACTGAAAAACTGAGTCATGTCCTGTCCCAGGAAGGAGTTACTGTATTCTCCCCTATAAACAATTTTTAAGCATTGGGGGACTGTATGTCGGTTTTTTGGCGTAAAATGGCCTCTCTGTGCGGCTCCGCTGTGGACGCCCCTCCCTATGTGTTAGGCACATTAGGCGCAAGGTGGCCACTTTTTGCGTTTAACTTTAAAGGGGGTGCTCTGGGGGGTTCTGGGGGGGGAGCCCCCACATTTTAAAAAACACGACGCTGTATGAATGCGGGTCGGAAAGTGAGGCGCATTACAGCTCCGAAGGAGACCTATTTAAATGTGGTTGTCTGCCGGGGCATCGGTTTGCCCGTTTTTATGAGCCACTTCGGCGCGAAAATCAGGAAGGTTTCACAGAAAAAAAATTGAAAACAGGCGCTTCGCACGCCATCTTTTTCATGTCATTGTGGCATTATACACTCACCGGCCCCCTTTATTAGGTAACTGTCCAACTGTCGTTAATACTTAATTTTTAATCAGCCAATACGGCGGCAACTCAGTGATTTGGATGTGACTGGTCAAGACAATCTCCTGCAGTTTTTAAACCGGTTTAGTATGGGGAAGAAAGGTGATTTGAGTGCCTTTGGAGTGGCATGGTGTTGGTGCCCGAAGGTGGTCTGAGTTTTCAGAAACTGCTGATTCCGGGGTTTTCTGCACACCTCTCTAGGGGTTTTAAGGAAGGTCCCAAAAGAAATAAAATCCGTGACGGGAGTCCCGGGGCGGAAATGCCTTTTTGATGCCAGAGGTCAAAAGGGGAATGGGCAGCTGGTTCGAGCTGATAGAAAGGCAACGGACCAAAAAGCCACCCGTTTCAACCAAGGGAGGAGAAGAGCTCTCTGAACGCACGTCGGCGAAAATTTGAGGCAGTGGGGGTACAGCAGCAGAAGACCAAAACGGGTGCCCCTCCCTTTTAGCTAAGAAAAGGAAACTGGGCCCAATTTGCCAAACTCATCGAAATTTTTACAGTGAAGATTGGAAAAACTTTTCCGGTCTGATGGTTCGTTTCTGCTCGGACATTGGATGGGAGGGGGAGAATTTGGCGTCAACAACATGAAAGCATGGATCCTCCTGCCTTGTATCAACGGTTCAGGCTGGTGGTGGTGGTGTCATGGTGTGGGGATATTTTCTTGGCACTCTTTGGGCCCCTTGTTACCAATTGAGCATCGTTGCAACACCACAGCCTACCTGTAGTATTGTTGCTGACCATGTCATCCCTTTATGACCACAATGTACCCAACATCTGATGGCTACTTTCAGCTGGATAATGCGCCATGTCATAAAGCTGGAATCATCTCAGACTGGTTTCTTGAACATGACAATGAGTTCACTGTACTCAAATGGCCTCCACAGTCACCAGATCTCAATCCAATAGAGCATCTTTGGGATGTGGTGGAACAGGAGATTCGCATCATGGATGTGCAGCCGACAAATCTGTGGCAACTGTGTGATGCCATCATGTCAATATGGACCAAAATCTCTGAGGAATGCTTCCAGCACCTTGTTGAATCTATGCCACGAAGAATTGAGGCAGTTCTGAAGGCAAAAGGGGGTCCAACCCGTTACTAGCATGGTGTACCTAATAAAGTGGCCGGTGAGTGTACATGTCCCCCTTAATCTCTACCAACTAGAACCACAGAAGCTCCTCACCTGGAAAACTGGGCATAGCCATGTATTACATTGTGGCAGAGCCGGGATGAAGGGTAGGGAAAGGTAGGCTACCGCCTAGGGCACCACTTCATCTGAGGCAGGAAGGGGGCGCAAGGAAGAATAAAGTGGGATGAATTCTCCATTGGGGGGAACTATATGCCCTATTTGCCTAGGGCACTAGATTACCTTGTCCCAGTCCCTCATTGTGGATACCAGGCAATTGGACTTTACCAAGGAAATGTGTGGTCTCCCGTATTTTTACCTGACAACAGCAGCTCATTGCTAGTGGGTATGCAAACTAATAGACGGACACGGTTTACTGATAAAAAGTGCAGAAAGACCATAAAAGAGCTGTAAATGGGTTGTCCAGCACTCCTTTTTATAAGGAACAATACTATCAAAATTTTTATTTTCACATATTGACAAGCAATATGCGACTATTTTTCCATTTTAAATTGGATACGTTTAAATATAGCACAGCAGTGAGAGGATTGCTTGATGGTTTTTCTTTCTGCTGGGCTCTGACCTGAGAAGTGTAAATATTATCAGCAATAATCTGATAACTCCCCCTCCCCAGTGCAGAAAAAAGATGACCCTTTTTTCCTTTCATGTTTTGCTATGGTCTAGTATAATATTTTATATACCTGTGGAGAGAACAATGGAGCAATCATTATGTCATTACCTACCAGTTGCAAATGAGACTATGGAAAGATAAGTAGCATCTAAAGTAAATTAGTAGATTAGTTGGCCCTGCCATAAATACATATTCTCTCTCATCTAGAGAAGGACAATATTTTATATGTACTATAGGACTGCCAAAATAGAAAAAAAGTTTTTAAGGAATATTGGATTTAACAAAAGTCCTCTTTTCTGATGGCAGTGTCTCTTTAAGTGAAAGTTTGTTGCTGACCCTGTAAAAAAAAACAAAAAACCCATGCTCATCTATGTCCTCACCTTCATTCCAGCGATGCCTCTGCTCGTCCTCTGCCCAGGTTCTCTTTGGTCTTCCAGCTCCTGGTGGTCAGTTCATTCTCACTGCAGACTCTGATTGGCTGTAGCAGTCATGTGACATTGCTCTGAACAGTGATGTAGGGCAGTGTCATGTGACCAATGTAGCCAACCAGAGGCTGCAGTGCGCATAACTTGACCACAGGAGACAAAATAGGACCTGGGGAGAGGACCAGCGGAGGCATCTCTGGAACAGAGGTGAGTATGGGTTTTTGTTTTTTTTTTTACAGGGTCAGCAACAAACTTTCACTTAAAGGGACACTGCCATCAGAAGAGAGGACTTTTGTTAAACCCAATATTCCTGGAAAACTATTTTTGTTAGAATTTGTGGCGATATTTTCTTATTTCAGCAGTCCTATGCAATTAAAAATGAAATTTTTATATGTAATTTTTAATCGCATAGGACTGCTGAAATAATAAAAAAAATATCGCCAAAAATTCTTCTTTAGCTGTGAGATAAAACTTTTGTATGGCTGGGCAGACTGATCTCACTTTACATAGAAAGGGATTATTTACTGTTAGAGCAGTGAGACGGAACAGAGTTCAAAAAGGGTTTGTATGCATTGCTGGAGTGTAATAATATAACAAGTTATAGTCACCAGGTTTTCTGGAAAAGGGGCCCGCTTCCGGGATTTTTTTCTTTTTCCCGTTTGGGGAGTCAGGAAGGAATTTTTTCCCCTAAATGAGGCGTTGGTTTACCTCAGGGGGGTTTTTCCTTCCTTGGATCAACACTTTAGCAAAATGGAAAAAATGGAGGGGGACGTCTTGTCTTTTTTCACCCTTACAAACATATAATATATACTTCAGTGCGCTTTCTCTACTGAGTTCATTACAAATGGAGGTAAAAAAACAATTGTCTATTACCTCTTGATAGGGATGTAACATGCATAGACTAGAGAAATAAAGGGAAAAGGAAAATAGGGTCATCTTTTTATGCACTGGGGAGGGGAGTAGAGAGGTTTTTACCTTATGGGGGTTATTGCAGATAAAAATTTACACTTATCAACTAGACCGCCCAAAAAAAAAACATCAGCAATATTTTATGCTGGTATCAGAGCTACAAAAGGGGAAGTGGGTTTTAAATTTTTTGCACATAAGGGAATATTAAAAAATGAAATTAAAAAAACCACCCAATTAAGAAAAAAAATCCATATAGTAGTTGCAAATTGCTTTATTGATATGTGAACATGTTACAAAAAGGGAAAGTGGACAACCCTTTCATATAAACTATTAAAGGGAATGTGTCAGAATGATCTTTCACCCCAAACTAGCCAGCACCAACCCCTTTGTCCGTGTATTCAAAGGGCCCTAGTTAGCCATGACCCGTCCGGCCCGCTGATTGATGTTTTTTTTTTTTTTTTTTAAAAAAAAAAGGCCAGTTTTTCGGCGGTTTGCGTTTTTTGAATGTTTTTTTGTCCAGGTTTTTGTGCAGATTTTGTTTGGCTTGTGTTTTTTTAGACTAGTGGAGAATGATGCACCATAGGTCCCACACAATCCAAGGAAAAAAGATAAATAAAATATTATATAGAATAAATACTGCTTGGATTGAAACATGTAGAAGGTGGAGAAACATCTAGTATCTAGTGCTAGGGTTGCATGAAACAGTTGCCGAATGCAAGGAGGTTGACATGGAAATCTAGTGGCTTTAGCTGTTTGCTCTTTCCTCTGCTCAAGTTTTTTGGTAATACATCACCCATAGATTATTGGATCTTACTATTATTTTATTTTGTCAGAAACTCTGCTAATTCTTGTCTATTGATTTGAAGGTTTATGGAGCATTCAGATTTTGAGGTCTGGTGAGTCACATGGGAGGAGTGGGCCCCCTGCTGGCAATACATTTTTCATTCATTAAGAAAAGGTAATCAAAAATATTGACATCAACCTGTCGTATTGCTCCTGCTGCCCTCTAAGGCAGTGTTCACACGGCTTATTCAAGCCGTAATTGCGGGACGTATTTCGCCCGCAGCTACGGCTTGAATAAGGGGCGGGGGCGAGGCCGGGGCGCGGCGGGGGAGCTGCTCGCCGGCCCCATAGGACATTGATTATTCACGGCGATACGCGCCTGGTAATAGTGTGAATATCACTTTTCCCGCGGCGGTTTGCGACGGGGAGAGCGACGGAATCCACAGTTCTCTATGAGAACGGATTGGACGGATTGGAGCCGTACTGCAGCGCAAATACGGTGCGCAGTATGGCTCCAATCTCTGTCCCAGATGTGCAGTGTAAGAGGCCTAAAGGGTATGTTCACACGGCGTAATTGCGTAACGCATTTCAGCACGTAATTGCGTTTCAATGCGCCCAAAATGCGTCCCGCAATTACGGTAATTCATAGTTCTCATAGAGAGCTATGAATTGCCTCCGTCTTCCCATACGGATTCCGACTTGAAATCCTCTTCTTGCTAGATAATTTCTTAATTGATCATTTTTATATTTCCCTTGCAGCAAAAAAAGCTTCCCCACCTCCATTAACATGAATTAAAAGTGGTTGTTCCGCAATAGACATTTACTACCTATCCAATTACTGGGGTCTCGATTCCTGGGACCCCACTGGATCACCAGAATGGGGGGCTGGAGCAATGTGCAAGCTAGGGGCGTAACTACCGGGGTAGCAGACGTAGCAGCTGCCACGGGGCCTGGGCTCTTAGGGCCCCCGGGGCAGTTGCTGCCACGTCTGCCCCCCAGTAGTTCTGCTCCTGCGACCGCCGACAGTGAACATAACAGTTCACTGCCAGCGGGTGCAGAGCTGCGGGGCCCGATGCTTCCTACCTATGAGCGCCCGGGCCCTCCGGCCCGAGTGTTCAAGGCAGGACTGCCCAGTGTCAGCAGAGTGGAGCGTCGCCTGCGCTCCACTCTGCTAATCTGCCTGCTAAACGCAGGCCCACAGTGCTGACGTGGGCGACGCGATGACGTCATATCATTGCGCTGAGCACTGAGACTGCCCGGGGGCCGAGCTGCGAGGGACTTTATATTAAAAGTAGCCTGTCTGCCTGACCACCCCCCTATAGCCCACCTGACCCTATCTAGCCGCCTGACCCCCTATAGCCTGCCTGATCCCCCTATAGCCTACCTGACCCCCCCCCTAGCCTGCCTGAACCTCCAAATACCCTACCTGTTCCAGCCTATAGCCTGCCTGACCCCCACATAGACTGCCTGTCTGCCCCAATTAACTGCCGACATCCCCTATAGTCTACCTGAAACCCTGCCTGCCTACCTATAGGCCCCCTATAGCTACCTAACCCCTGCCTGCCTATATGGCCCCTATAGCTACCTAAATCCTGCCTGCCTACCTAATTGGCCCCTATACTCTGGAAACTACGGAAAAAGTCGAGTGCTGGACTGAACGGTCCAACAGTCTCCTAGGCTTGGAAAAAGATGGCAGAGTACATACCCATCAATCCATGGAGGTCACAACAGGGAAGCCCCAGGTACCAGACATCACCTATCCTGTGAACTGAACCTTAGGAAAACAATTTTGCATTTGCATTAAAATCTGGTACTTTGTAAATCAGCTGCAGCATCCAACGGCAACAACATATAGTGGATAAAGAGTAAGGGTGCTTTCACACGGTGCGTTTTTGGTGCGTTTTTTTTGGATGCGTTTTTTGTGCAACAATGTATATCATTAATTGCTGTGTCTTTCTGCACAAAAAAAACGCATCCAAAAAACGCACCAAAAACGCGCCAAAAACGCGCAATGTGAAAGCACCCTTAGGGTATGTTCACATGGTGTTTTGGATCCGATTTTGGATCTGAAAATCGCATCCAAAAACGCAGCGTGGAGGAGATCTAAAACGCATAAAACACGTAGCTACGTGTTAGATGCAGCAGGATCGCACCCTATAGTTTTAAATAGGGCGTCTGCTGTGTCTTTCAGATCAAGAATCAACGTCAATTCTTCGAACGGATCCGAAAGACGCAATTAAACACGTATCGGCGACCACTCCTCTGAATGCATGTTTTACATTGCAAGCAGTGAAAAACACACTGCTACTTGCTGGATACGTGTTTGGGTCAGTTTAGGTTCCGACAGACGGATCCAAACACGCATCTATAAGCGTATGTTCACACGGACTCAACGTGTCGTGTGAACATACCCTAAAAGTGTCTCTAGGCTGTGCTGGCAGCATTGTAATAACAAAGAACAGTGCAGGTGGCTGTGGTACCCGTCCTAATATATAGCAACCTCTATGGAGGGCTTACCATAGTGCAGTTGTCATTGTTATGATTAGAATAAATGGTGTTATAGCTCCCTCTAGAGTTTATCATGATTTAAATGGGTGTGAAAGTTGTTTTCTTATTCAAAGGAAATACGTTATATTTTTTACTTGTTCATAATAAGAACTTAACTTAATACATTGGATTTATAGGGGCTTCGAAGTCAATATGGTTAAAAGAAACATGAAAACAGAAATCACGCAAAAAATGGGAACCAAAGCGGACACCCATGGATGGGATTTAAAGGGTAAGATGAGAAGAAACAGTTTGTTAAAGGAGGCCCAAACCTCATTTAAGGGTATGTTCACACGGCGTAATTACGTAGTACGGCTGTGTGTTTTGGGAGTCGCACTGATCAGCGCATATTCCCAAAGCACGGGGGGCCGGCAGCCCGTCGACCCCATAGACAAGCGTTGTTCGCGATGCGTAATCGGCGTGAACAATTGACATGTCCCTTATCCCCCCGCGCGTACAATTCGATCGCATTGTACGCGCGGGGGGACGACGCGTAATCCATAGTGCTCTATGAGAGCTATGGATGACCGTAATTGCAGCATGCATTGTGCAATACACAGCGAAATACGCGCCAAAATAAGCCGTGTGAACATACCCTTACAAAGGAGAAGACTGTTGCCATAGAAACAAATCAGAGCTCAGCTTGTATTTTCCCAGAGCACTATGGGAAATGAAAGCTGGGTTCCAGTTGGTTGCTATGGGCAACAAGGAATGTCGTACTCCTAGACCGTTTTGATAAATGAGGCCCATCCTCTGTGTTTGCTAAGTTGTAACCCTTTTTACTTGTGTGTTACAACTGCACTCTGGGCCGGCCACTGATACTTAGTCACAATCACCAGGGTCACGAAATCCTATTAGGTGTAACCCCCCCTCACCGCCACAGCCAGTTTTGACCTTCCTG
Organism: Phyllomedusa bahiana; assembly: GCA_025379985.1. Lineage (NCBI taxonomy): Eukaryota > Metazoa > Chordata > Amphibia > Anura > Hylidae > Phyllomedusa > Phyllomedusa bahiana. Next base: position 25,226 of record JAODAL010022597.1, read on the forward strand.
ACAGAGCCCCATTTTTGAAATCTGAACTGTGTCACTTTAAGTGAGAATAACTTTTTGATACGGTTACGTATCCAAGTGATTCAGAGATCGTTTTCTCGTGCTTTAAGTTAGTAAGAAATGTTGGTCGAAACTATACTTGTTTATTTGTGAAAAATATCAAAATATTGTGAAAAATTTGCCATTTTCAAACTTCAAAAATTTCTGAGTGTGACAGTTATTCCACTCAAAATAGTTTATAACTAGCATCTACCATATGTCCACTATAGGTTGGCATCATTTTTTTAAATGTCTTTATTTTTTTTTATTAGGGGGCTTAGAAATTTAACAGTCATTTTTCACAGTTTCAAGAAAATTTGCAATATACATCTTTTAGGGATCAGTCCAGTTCTGACGAGGCAATGAGGGGCCTGTCTGTCAGTTAAATGACCCCATCTAAGAAACGACACCCATTATCGTGTTTAAAACATCATTTAGGAAGTTTGTCAACCCATTAGGTATTTCACAGAAATTAAACCAAGGTGGAGGTGAAATTTCAAAATTTCACTTTTTTCCCAGGATTTTCAGTTTTTATCTATTATTCACTGGCACACAGTAGATGTGACCTGAGAAATACAGCTTAATATTTATTCCCCAGATTCTGCCATTTTTAGAGATATCCCACATGTGGCCCTGGTGCATTATTTGGCTCAACCACAAGCCCCAGAATAGGAGGAGGAGCACCTACTGGACTCTGGGGTCTCTTTCCAATATGATTTTATTTAGGCGCCATTACAGGGTTGCAGACACCCTAAGGTGCTAAAACTTAATAAACACCCCTAAAAAGACCCCCATATTGCAAACTACACCCTTTAAGGAATATATCCAGGGGTACAGTGAGTATATCGACCATACAGGTTTTTCACAAATTGTTTTCGCGTTCGGCTGTGAAAATTATTTTAAAGAATTTCAAACAAATCTGCGATTTTACAAGGAATCCTGGAAAAAAAGTACCCAAAACTTTGTTACACAATGTCTTCCAAGTTCGGCAATACCCTACATGTTGGTGTAAACTGCTGTTTGGGCGCATGGCAGGGCGTGCAAGAAAGGGAGCGCTATTTGGCTTTCGGAACGCAGATTTTGGGGTTGTGCCATGTCGCATTTGCACAGCCTCTAAAGTACCAGAACAGGTGAAACCTTCCAGAAGTAACCCCTTTTTGGATTCAACACCCCTCATGGATCTCATCTAGGGGTGTATTGTGCATTTTGGACAGACAGATGTTCCATAGTTTTTTGTTTATTTTTGGGTCATGAAAATGGGGGGGGGGGGGGGGGGGGGGGGGGGGAGATGCCATTGTTCTTGGGCTTCACAGCAATCGCCAATGGGTATGAATGAATAAATGGCATGATAACTTTACGATGCAGGTCGGTACAGTTACAACGAAAGAAACTTTATATAGGTTTTTATATTTTATTACTTTTACACAATAGAAATGTGTTTATAAAATTTTTTATAAAAAATTTACTTTTTATGTCTTCATAGTCTGACAGCCATGACTTGAGGTTTCTAGTGCTAGCACTGTGGGGGGCATATGACGGTTTGATCGCTCTTTATTAAGGTTTTTGTGAGGTGTTTTGAACAAAATAAAGCAATCCTGGTAGTGTTTTTTTTTTTTACAATGATCACCCTGCGGTATAAAGGACATGTTATCTTTGCTCAGCAGGTCGATATGATTATAGTGCTACCCATTTTGTATATTTTTTTATGGTTTACAGCTTTTACACAATAAAAACACATTTATTCAAAAAGGAAAAAACATTTTCGCTTCGCCATATTCTGAGAGCCATAACTTTTTTTTTTTTGTGTACGGGCTTGTTTTTTGCGGGATCAGTTGATGTTTTTATTGGTATAATTTTTTGTGGGGCAAAGCTTTTTGATCGCTTTTAAATCGATTTATTGGAAGCCACAGAGAAAAAAAAATACTGCAAACCTAGTAGGGTTTTTTCATTTTTGTTTTTAACAGCAATCACCGTTTAGTATACATAACTAGTTAGTTTTAGAAGGCGGATCGATACAATTATGGCAATATCCAATTTATATAGTTTTTTTTTATGTTGAAGCGCTTTAAAAAAAAAAAAAAAAAAAAAGTGTTTATTATGTAAAACAATATTTAGGCTTCTTTATCTTCTGATAGATATAACTTTTTTTATTCTTCCGAATACAGAGGTAAGGGCTTTTTTTGTGTGTGTTGGATGAACTGACGTTTTAATTGGTATTGGTTTTTATACCATTTTATTTGCCTGCGGGATAAACCCAAAAAAAAAAAAAAAAAAATTCTGTGACTTTTTTTTCGACGTTCAGAGTGCGGGTTAATTAATGTAACAAATTTATAGAGTGCGTCGTTATGCATGCGGCGATACCAAATATGTGTACTTTATTTTATGGGGAGATTGCAGTATGTAAAGGGTGGCGTACAGGTTTTTATTTTATTTTTCATGTTTTACTTTTGTTTTTACTTTTCCACTTTTGTCCACAGGGGACAGATCACTGATACCATAGAGATCAGTACAGCACAGAAGCTCAGCTGTCAGGGCTCAGCTTCTCTCCTCTATCCTATAACCCTATATATCACAGAGCTCAGCTTCTCTCCTCTATCATATAACCCTATATATCACAGAGCTCAGCTTCTCTTCTCTATCATATAACCCTATATATCACAGAGCTCAGCTTCTCTCCTCCATTATAAAACCCTATATATCACAGAGCTCAGCTTCTCTCCATTATAAAACCCTATATATCAGGGCTCAGCTTCTCTCCTCTGTCATATAACCCTTTATATCACAGAGCTCAGCTTCTCTGTCTATCATATAACCCTATATATCACAGAGCTCAGCTCCTCTTCTCTACCCCATACTGCCCTCAGATCAGGTTGCATAAACCATCTGACAGGTTCAATATAATGCAGCCAAATTATAGCCTTCTAAATAAGATCTAGTCACATTGCTTCCTTCTCCTACGAGTGAAAGGGTGAGCAGGTAAGCACTCTTCTCTCAAGACCGGGGATACATGCAATAGATTATACCAACACAGGTTCACGACACTTCACTTTTTCCCCTCATTTTAACTATGGGGCACACCTCTCGTCCATGTATTCTTCCATTACTTCCTTTGCACAATGACCTTAGGGTGGTGCTGGCACAATGCAAAATACACTATACCACAAGGAGAGATTGGAGTGCAGAAGAAATTAAGTTTATAAAACTCAGTACATTTGCTAGCACAGTGAATATACAAAAATGGAAATACGTCACAAATTGTGGTGATCACTTTCAGATTTGTAGTTTATACTCCATTAAGACATGATTAGAAAACAACTACCCAAGGCTTCTGTCTGCTTCATACATCTGAGATGCTAGGTTTCATAACGTAGATCATGTCACCTACACATCCTAGAGACCTCTTGTGCCATTCACCACCAGGATCTCAGCTCCAGCTACAGATAACTAGATTGCTATGAAGAGGACCTGTTAGCGCTCCCAACAGGTCTGTAATAGTAAATTCTTGTATTCCCCAACCGTTCTGACACATTATTTCTTAGGATTTTGCATTGTGATATTCCTTAAAGAAATGCATGAATAAATTGACAGCCAAGTGATGCTATTTCTGCTATATCTCTTGTTCATAGCGTGTGCCCCTGCCCCGTGATACTTCTAGTAGCGACTGAACAGAAGGTGTAGGGACAAGTCCTGTTGACAAAGGGAACAAGAATACATTTCCTGGAGTGATAATTAAGGAATGGCACAATGCAGGGGTCCAAGAAAAGCTGCTTTGGAAATGTAAGTATTTACTGAAACAGACTTGTATTTCGCCACAGTCCCTTGCAAGCTCCTTCATGTTCCCTGTCATCAGATAAGACGTGCAGACAGCACAAGCCCAGACAGATCAGGGTCTAATGTAAACTGTCAGGTAACTAAGGGCATGGAAAGAAAGCTGCAGCTCTCAGAGGCTTCACTTTTTTTAATGACATATATTTAGAAAAAGTGATTAAATACCCATTTTGGAGGATCCCACGTCAACATTACATCGTGGCAAAACCGCTTTAAATTGGCCAAACCTAATGGCTTTCACCTTCATGTGGGTGGCAGCAGTTATGGGCCAATTGACCACCAAACAACTATCCTGAAACTGGATTGTGTCCCATAATATCCATATTTACTACCTGTGAGGCAAAGTGATTTGGGGATATATTGTACCAAGACTTCTGGGATTCCAAGGGATATTATTTATAAGGCCAACCTAACGTCCCTGTGATCCTCGGTGATCACATCTTTTATGTGCCAGTATAAACCGATAGCCAGCAGCACATCTCCACGTCTAAACAGGTGATGTGCCAGCAACAGTAACAGAAAGGGTATGTTCACACGACGTGTTGGATCGGTTTTGGATCCGAAAAACATATATCGCATCCAAAAGGAAGGTGCGTGTTGGGATGCGTTTTTTTGCTGCAGTAAAAACCGACCCTATAGTTTTAAATAGGGCGTCTGCTGCGTCAAACGGATCAAGAACTGACATGTCAATTCTTTGAACGGATCCGAAACACGCATTGGCGATCACTCGTCTGAACGCCAATGTATTTTACATTGAAAGTAATGTAATACACTGCGCATTGTTAAGATGCATGTTTGGGTCAGTTTAGGGTCCAAAAAAGACAGAAAAAAACGTGACATTAATTACTCAAAAAACACAGCAACAAGGCCACACTCACAGCACAAAGGCTGGACTGAAACTGAACCCAGTAAAGAGGCAACACTGGCCCCTATGCTACTTGGGAAAGATAAACAGGTGCAGCTGACTGCTGAGCAGTAGCTCTCATACCCCACTACTAGGGGAACAATTAGACTGCACATTAAATTGATACCTGTTCACACAGTATACAGAAAAGCCACAGTATAATACATGGGTACATCAGTTTAGGGTTCGAAACACGGATCCAAACATGCATCTATAAACGGATCCAACACGCCGTGTGAACATACCCAAAAGATCATTGTGCAGCTGTTCACCCTCTGACTTTTGGTGACGGAAAGGCTCTTTTTATGGGGCGACGATCAACTCTCTATTTTGTTGATCGATGTGATTATCTGAACCCTATAATGAAGCCCATTTAATTGCTCATGTAAGGCCGAGTGTTGCCAGACGCTGCAGCAGTTCTGGGATGGTCAGTGTGATCTGATAAAAGGTCATAACCCATTTTTATTAGGATATAAATTAACTGATATAATCATTTGAGAATTCATCATAAAATACAACTCACTGTAATTCCTAAAACATACAGCAACTTAAAAAAAAAAAAAAAAAACATGTAGAGACATGAACATCAGACACTGGAATTTAATCACTGCTGTCCAGAAAAAAAGGACAATCCTTCAGAACTTGTGTAATGGAAAGGGGCAAGCAGCTGATTGTAGCCATGGCCACGTCGTCAAGAGGACAGGTCCTCCTCCACGGCCCGAAAGAGATCTTACGTTCTAGGTCACCAATTTTCTATGCACTAAATTGGATGATAGAAAACACACTGCCAGAGGTTGTAGTCAACATAGTACCGGTGCTCTAAATGTTTGCTGCCATGGAAAACACGCAACCACTCATCTCTTGTTCTAAAAAATTATAATATTAAACCCATGAGCCAACGATATATCACTTTGCACAACTGTAGCACGAATAGTAGTAACCCGAGCGTAGTGCCGAGCAAGTCCAACTCCTTCTAGCAGTCCCGTTTGCTCTCTCCGACTAGCGCTAGTTTGGTCTCCGATTCTTATTGGCTTTCTCAGCAAGCTCATCATTCCTGAGCTATGCTTCTCAGTACATACTTGACTGTGTAGGCAAAGGCAGCAAAACCCACTATGACAAAGACATTGGCCAATGCACCCCCCAAGAGTCCATGGTTGCGGTTTGGTTGTTGTAGACCCGGGTGATTTGCTGCTGCCAGGGGAACATGACCATTCAAAAGTGCGGCACCATTCTGACCAATGTGAGCTTCCGTGTCCGGCACTACGTCAGGAAGAGGAAGCGTTTGTGGCCGGTTGTTTAGCTCTTCTTGCGCTCGTTGTTTCTGCTTAATCTCCTATTAAGAACATGCAGAGGGGGAAAAAAGAAGAAGAAACCAAGTTAGCTTTAAACCATCATTTGTCCGATCCAAATGGTAAAATGGACTCTGCACAAGAAATAAACTGTATATAATCTTATATAGGAGTTTCCGCCTAATCAAAGGGGCCCCCCATTTCGTATAGGGGTCCCAACAAGATTTTTATTTTTTTTTATTATGTGTGTTTCCATCTCAGGCATTCATAGCACCCACACTTATCTTGAGAATAGTCCCATAGATGTCTCCATGCAGAACAGAAAGCAGGTTGCGTCTGCGCAGTTCTTTCCATTCTATGTCCAAGAGTTTCAATTTTCAGTTCTATTGATAATTTAAAGGGCTAGTTAACAAAAGGGGAAGATCCAGCGTAAACCCTTTGCTTTAATTAAAATACGAAGCTTTATTGTAAAAAAAAAATTAAAAAAAATTTCCCTTGAAATAATGTGAAACCATAACATGGCCGAGGTTTCAGACCCGTAGCCCTTTTTTCAATGCTAGTTCAACGGCTTAAACCCGACGTAATTGCGGGACGGATTTCCCCCCGCAATTACCCCGGGATGCCGTGCAGGGGGGCGGGGGGGAGGCCGGCAGCTCGTCAGCCCCAAGACACCATTATTCACGGGCGTACACCCGTAAATTTTTACAGTCCCTTTCTCCTCCCTGGGGCGTATTCGCCGAGCGGGGAAAGGAGGAATCCATAGTTTCTATGAGAACGGGGGATTACCGTAATGACTGGGATGGAGTCTAGCCGTGCTGCAGCACAAGCACGGCGCGCAGTACGGCTGAAATCATCCTGGATTAAGCTTGGTGAAGGGCCCCTAAGTGTCTAAAAATGGAAACCCCTTGGGGGGGGGGGGGGTTGGGGGGTTTCCGTAAAAAGTTGGATTCAATGGCACCATTAACAAGTACAGCCTGTCCTGCAAAAAAAACAGAGGCAGGAGGAGAGGAGGGAGGGAGTTATGGCTCTTATAAGGCATAGATTGAAATACGAAAAGTCCACAATGGTCAGCACCAAAACAGATAAAAATGTATTGATTTTATTAAAAAAAATAACCAAAACAGTGCTGTAAATGGATCAGAGGGGCAATATTGCTGACATGTTTCGGGCAGTAATGCCCTTAGTGTACAGCATTTGCTAAAAAAGTCAGTATTTACCCCTTGATCTTGTACTGCACTTTTTGGTATTTTTTAATTTTAAAAACCCTCAATTTTTATTTTTTAGGGGGGGGGTATTGTGGGGCTTTTTTTTGCTATATTTAACACCTCTTAAGCGCGGCATGTGCAGAAGGGTTTTGTGGGCCCCTTTTTCTAGTGTATAAGGTGAGCTGACTTTTTATTATCTTCTAACTGAAATGGAAAACCAAAAATTCAGAAATGGCTCATCATTAAAAGGGGGTTAAAAAACCTGAAAAACCCAACAAACAAAAATTTTATATATATTTATATATATTATATATATAATATATATATATATATAATAATATATATATATTATATAATTAAAAAAAAATTTAAATTTTTATTAAACTTATAACACTAAGATTTCATAATTTTAATCAGGAAATGTGCACAGATTAGTTCGCTGTATATAGAAATTTTAAAAAAAAAAAAAAAAAAAAAAAAAAAAAACCCGGAAGGGGGGGGGGGTGTATGTCTTTACGTAAGATCCTGTCCAAAGCCAACACTGCGTGAAGATATAAATGTAGAGGAAATGAGCACCCCTAGAGCCATTATGGGTAGATGTACATGGGAGTAATAACAATAATAACATTCTATTAGGGAGTCTGCTATAGGCCCCAAATGTAGCAGAACCCATGGAAGATGTAATCCTTAAACAAATAGTTGAGGCAGCTAACAATAATGAGGTTGTTATTATGGGCGACTTCAACTACCCATACAGAAACTGAGAAACTGAAACTTGTGGCTCTCGTAAAGGCAACAGGATTGTCAAGAACTAAAAATAATTACCTTCCCCAACTGGTGCAGGAGCCGACTAGAGGGAAGGCCCTTCTAAACTTAATATTGACTAATAGACCTAACAGAGTAATAAAAGCTTCAGGGGCACCTGGGAAATAGTGACCACAATATAATAAGTTTCCAATTATTCTTCAATAGAGCATTTTGTCAAGGAGCCAGAAAAACACAATTTCAGAAAGGCCAATTTTAATCTACTTAGAAAGACCCTAAACCATATGGACTGGGACAAGGTCTTTAAACATAAAGGAACAGATAATAAATGGGAGATCTTTAAAAACAGGAAAAAAACAATGGGGATCAAGAGATGTAAAAGTGGTAATAAATAACAAAATGAAAGCGTTTCAGCTACTTATACAGGAGGGCAGTGAGGAGGCACTAAAAAGCTATAAGTAAAAAAAAAAAAAAATATGTAAAATAATGATGAAGACAGCAAAGCTGTAAACATAAAGGAAGAAGATTGCCAAAGAGAATAAAACTAACCTCAAAATATGTTTTAACTATATAATTAGCAAAAAGATTAAAACAGAAGATGTTGGCCCGTTGAAAAGTAGTGAGGGTGGTATTGTAGAGGGTGACGAGGAGAAAGCAAACCTATTAAACAATTTTCTCTCCACTGTATTTACCGAGGAAAATGACCATCCCTCTGCCCATCAACAGGAAGCGGTAAACTCCACCTTAAATGTTTCTTGTCTAACCCAGGAAATAGTGCAGCTCTGCCTTAAGAAGATTAAAATAGACAAAATCACCTGGTCCTGATGGTATACACCCCCGTGTCCTAAGAGAAATAAGTAATGTGCTAGACAGGACCCTATTCTTAATATTTATGGACTGTATAATAACGGGGTATGTCCAAAAGGATTGGCGCATAGCAAATTTTGTGCTAATATTCAAAAAGGGGTCAAAAAGTGATCCTGGAAACTATAGGCCGGTAAGTTTAACCCCTGTTGTAGGTAAAACGTGTGAAGGTTTTCTCAGAGATGCTGTCCTGGATTATCTCACTGAAAACAAATGTATAACGCCGTTCCAGCATGGGTTTATGAAGGATCGGTCCTGTCAGACTAATCTCATCGGCTTCTATGAGGCAGTTCGTTCTAGACTAGATCATGGTGAGGCATTGGATGTCATATATCTAAATTTTCCTAAAGCATTTGATACTGTGCCACATAACAGGTTGGTAAGTAAAATAAGAATGCTTGGACTGGGGAAAAATGTGTGCAAGTGGGTAAGTAACTGGCTCAGAGATAGAAAACAAAGGGTGGTGATTAACGGTACGTGCTGGGACTGGTTCCCTGTTATGAGTTGGGTACCACAGGGGTCAGTAATGGGCCCTATTTTCTCTAATATATTCATTAATGATGGATTCATTCATGGATTGCACAGTAGAATATCAATCTTTACAGATGATACTAAGCTCTGTAAAGTAATCAGCACAATAGAGGATAATATGTTATTACAAAGGGATCTGGATAAGTTGGAGGCCTGGGCAGAGAAGTGGCAGATGAGGTTTAACACAAATAACTGCAAGGTTATGCACATGGGGAGGAAAAATCCATTCCACGATTATTTGTTAAACAGAAAAACAATGGGGAAAAAGTGACATGGAGAAGGACTTGGAATCCGAGTAGACAGTAAACTTAATTGTAGCAGCCAGTGTCAGGCAGCAGCTGCCAAGGCAAATAGAATCATGGGGTGTATTAAAAGGGGCATAGATGCACATGATGAGAACATTATTGTCCAATTATACTAGTCACTGGTTAGACAACACATTGAATAATGTGTACAGTTTTGGGCACCAGTGCACAGGAAAGACATTGAACCTTTTCAAGCTCTACAAAGGCGGGCAAAGAAAATAATAAAAGGACTGGGTGGACTGCAATACCCAGAAAGATTAGCAAGGTTAGGGTTATTTAGTTTAGAGAAAAGACGGCTTTTGGGGGACATAATAAATATGTTTAAAAATATTAAAGGTCCATATAGATCTCTCCCAAGATCTATTTATACCCAGGATTGTATTGAGAACAAAGGGGGTCCTCTACGGCAAGAAAGTTTCGACATAAACATAGAAAGGGATTCTTTACTGTTAGAGCAGTGAGACTGTGGAATTCTCTGCCAGAGGAACTTGTCATGGTGAATTCACTAGCAGAGTTCAAAAAGGGTCCCGATACATTTCTAGACTGTACTGGTATAACAGTGATCAGATTTCTGGAGAAGGGTCGTTGATCCAGGGATTTATTTTGATTTCCAGATTGGAGTCGGGAAGGATTTTTTTTCCCTAAAATGAGGACAACTGGCTTCTACTTCATGGTGGTTTTTGCCTTCCTCTGGATCAACACTATAGGACAATAGGCTGAACTGGATGGACGTCTGTCTTTTTTTTGGCCTCACAAACTATGTAACTATTGCCTTTCACTTTTGGGCAACGCACCTTATTTACCAAAGCTATCTTACAGTAAGACTGTGTTGTAAATAGCAACCAATTAGAGCTCAGCTTTCATTTTTCCAGAGCAGTATAAGTAATAAAAGCCAAGCTCCTATTATTACTATGGGCAACAAAGACCATCTTACTGTTAGCTGTGCTCATTCTGTACAATACTTTCATGTTACACAATGACGGTGACATATCTGTATAGGTTTTAAAGGGCTGTTCCGGGACCTATTCATGCTCATTGGTCAGTCAGGGTATGAGTAAAAATAGAAGATAACCCTCATACCTCATGCCGGTCCGTTCATCGGTCACATGACAGCTGCGGCCAATCACAGGCCAGAGAAGTCACATGCAGGTGACGTTGTGGCCTGTGATTGGCTGGAGCGGTCACGTGAATGATGAACGTTCATGCTTCAGTTGGGATGAATGGACCAGCAGCCGGGAGTGAAGAAGACCGTCCAGGAGGTAAGTATGAGGTTTAACTTCTATTTTTACTCATACCCTGACAGACCAATGACCATGAATAGGTCCCGGAACGCCCCTTTAAGTGCAGCTACATCTTCCAGCATGGTTTCCCTAGTGACAACATGAAAAACTTATAGACATCATTTACATATAAGGTCTGGACAACACTAAATAATGTGGTGATGTTTGCAACAGACAAGATATTGGTAAATGACAGCACTTACCTCTACTACCTCTGGGAAAAGCTCACAGAAAACTTTATCCTTTAAGTTATATGCTAAACTTTGTGCTGCAAGTTGCCGTTTCTGCAATACAAAAAAAAAAAAAAAAGATTAAAGAAGTTTTTTTCACTACAAAGATTAGTTTTGAACATAAAGGAACAGTTAAATGAAGACTTTAGTCATGGGATAAGATAGATTTTATCAGCTCTCCAAGTGCACATAGGTTTCTGTGGCTACCTGCATACCAGACGGGCGTCTTATCTGATTAGGTGAGAGCACCCCACTGAGTGACTGAGATTGAAGGAAATTATATCTAACATAATTGACTTCCCTAAACAAAAAGTACATGTGCAATGAGGACTGAAAAGCAGGTAATCTTGTTAGAGATAATCTCCTACACTGTCAAGAGTAATAGCTCCCTAGAAGTTGAATATGCTAATCGCTACTATAGAACCACCCACAGACAGACGACATTAAGTGCAAAACTGCTAAAACTCAGTAAAACAGCGAGATGAGAAAACCCCTTCAAACTACTAAAGGATTTTTAAAGACTCATTTCAAATATGATCGTTCAGCTTAAGCCACAAACCTTAGCATCTTAGGTACTTCCCTGAAGAAAATTTCCATAGAAAAGCATAGTGACCTAATTTTAAAGCACCTAATTTTTTGTCAATTTTCCCTCACATTACAGGAACCATAGATTTTTTTTATTTTTTGTTTTAATGGAATTGGAAACGAACAAAGCGCAATTCCACCTCTGTTTTATACTGCTGTATATGAGATCTTATTTTTGCAGGAAGACCTAAAGTTTTAAAAATACCACCTTTCTGAGGTTTATGCGATTTTTTTCCCTTTGCTTCCCCCCTTTTATTTCCAGAAAGTAGATGCACAATACATAACAATCATTTTGGGGTGTTACGGATGCAGAAATACCAAATATGCATATGTATGGGGGGTTTTTTTTTAATCACCTCTCCTTTCCCCCCTCATGAGTAGAAAAAAAGAATTTTATTCATTTTTTTTTTTTTTACTTGGGATTTTTCTTTTCCCGCAACCATTGTTTATATACTATTATGCAAGTGTACAACTGCCAGGCATCCCATAAAGCTCTTCCTCTGGTAGGGCCTTAGAAGGATACGCTGAAAGCGGATCTGGGGAGTTTTCATTAGGCCCCCCAGATGCCTTGGAAACCCATTGTCACCTCATGATCACGTAGCAGGGTGCCAATGAGCGGATAACCCTCTGACACCACCTAAATGCTACAGTCACTATTTGCCACAGTCACCGCTGACCACAGCGTGTAAGGAATTAAACGGTTGGGATCTAAGCCCCTGCTTCATCCAGCTTGGGATGCATTTTAAAGGGGTTTTGCCAGGACGTGCCTGATCTGCTAAGAAGCAATTGTAAACAAGCCATGCTGAGCTGAGAGAGCGAGACACACAGCCAGAGTGCATAAGGGATCGTGTGAAATGTCAACTCAAATCAAACTACAACTAGTGGATTCTGTATACAAAAGACAACACCTTTTCTCCACAGCAGCTTGAAAGCTTCTTCATGTTCTCTGTCATCAGATAAAGCAGGGATCTACTCAGATAATCACACTACAACTAGTGGATTCTGTATACAAAAGCCAACATATTTCTACCCGGTGCCTTGAAAGCTTCTTCAGCTCCCTTTCATCAGATAAGAAGGGTTCTCTGTGCAAGCCCGGCCAGCAGCTCTTGTCAGGTCATATCTAATAGAAGCTTTTAAGTAACTAAGGGCAGGTAAGGCAGCCTGTAGCTCTCTCAGACTGCAATTTTGTAATCACATATATTTAGAAAAGTGATTAAATTTTGGATGATCCCACGTCAACATTACATCGTGGCAAAACCCCTTTAAGAACCATTAGTGACGCTGTAAGAAGGAATATTGGTGGTCACAAGGGGCTAAAGAGTCCCCAATGGTCATTGAGACAATTAGACATCTCCATCGCAGTACACAACAGAAGTTTATGTCCTCAAATATATGTCTCTAAGGCTAAACTACAGTACCACGCACTGCGACATAGATGAGACTACTAATTTGTCAGGTACTGAAGAAGCCATTGTTTTCGACTGGGAGTCATAGCCTCTGATATGTGTTGATCAGGGTGGGCATTGCAAGCAATAAGACATGAACAGTACTTCTCCTTTAACCCCTTAAGCCCCAGACCTTAAAAGTAGTTAATGACCAGAATTTTTTTTTTAGTTTTTGCCTCCTTGCGTTTCAACAGTTGTAACTTTTTTATTTTTTCAATGACGCAGTTGTATGAGGCCTCGTTTTATTCGAGACAAGTTGTACTTTATGGGGGAATAGTTTAAGTTCACTTATAAATAATTGCAGTATTTTTTATTTTTTTTTACACCATTCACATTTCACACTTAACTTGCGAGATCAATTCTACAGGTTATTACGGTCGTGTGAATACCAAATATGTGTAGGTTTTTTGTGTGTAATTTATGCATAATTATTTTTATTAAATATTTATTTTTATTTTATTTTTTTATTCTTTTTTTGTTTTTTTTTATTCCTCTGAAGGTAGAACTGTTACTTTTTTTTTTTTTTACACTTGGTAATGTATTAGCATAGTCATATATGCTAATACATTATAATCTGTGTCAGTTTGACACAGGCAGCGATTAGGACACCACACAGTGTGTCCTAGTCCCTGGCTTCATACACAGACCGCTCTAGGGGCCACTCTAGGTCCCCAGGGATGACTGTGCAGCCGTTCCCTGAGCCCTGTCGGGTGACCGGGTGTTCCAATCACCCGACAGAGCAGGGGAAACCCGTTGATTGTGCTGCGGTAACGCACCGCCGCAATTAAAGGGTTAAAGCACCGGGTTGTGGAGGTTTCCTCCGCTACCCGGTGCTCGCAGGAGTTGCTCTGGGATCAGGGCAGTGTAGTACAGCCCCGATCTCAGCGCAGCTGCGCCGCCGGCCGCCGCAAACTCCGATGTCTGCAGCGACTCCAAAAGACGTCGCTGCAGACGAACGACCCGCACCGGCTGACGCCAAAATATGGTGCGCGGTCGTTAAGGAGTTAATGACTAGTTTTTCCTTTTTTTTGGGAGGACTGTGGCTTTGAGTGTTTACTACTGGATGAGTGGTATTTGTCAGGTCTCATTTTTGGGTATATGGCAGCATATAATTTATACGATTTTGTTTGTTTTATCTTTTAAGTATGGGGCAATGCATAAAAAATAAAAAAAAAACACAATTACACTAATGTCTATGGGACAGTACATTACTGCCTGCTCATGTGAACCACATTAGGGTGTGCCTGAAGCTTTTATTGCCTATGGTAGGTGAAAAAAATAACTGGCGAAACGTACTGTGAAGTCTGAGGTCTCTATGCTGCCCAGTGTGGGTCCTTTTTCCACCATAAAGCTGAGGAGCCCTGTGAGGATTGTGGATACTGACCATGCAGGATTCCAAGTGTCTGGATGGAAGTCTGTGATTGAAAGGCAGAGTCTACAAAGGGAGTTGGAAGAATAAAAGATTTACAAATTAAGAACGTATTTGTGTCATATGGTTAAAAAACAACGAAATGTAAAAAATTCATAAAAAGTAACAGGACATAGTCTACTGGGCCAACCTTACCGTGTGTTACATTTGAACCGTCCATTAGGGGTAATCATATAAATACTAGGAGGTTTGAATGGGAATTCTCTGGGGAATATTAGCTTTCCATGATAGTAGCCACCTGTAAGAAATGAAACAAGTTAATGAAAGTATTAAGGCAATTATTAAAGTCTCAAACTGACCCAGAAATTTCACCGTCTCCTTCCATTCAATCCCCAAGATGACATCTCCAAGACTGCAGAGATTTCGGTTTATCTAACTATCCACGCAGAGCTGTATATAGAGGTGTTATGTACTAAGACTTCAATGTAGGCAGCCTGGATGGCAGTGAAATCTGAAATTTCAGAGCACAGGAGAATCTCAAGGGTCATTGAGGAATATAACATGACCCTTTAATGTAATGTGTCAGGAGCGGAGACATAGACAAAGATTTTTGCAAAGGTTTTCGGCAGGTGTGGAGACGACTAAGCAAAGTAAGAACACTTTCAAGACTTGAAGTGTTAATAGTTTATGTTTATCAATGACTAAAATGCCAAGAGATTGAACAAAATACAAATTGAAATCAAAATCAATATTTGGTGCGACCGCCCCTTTGCCTCCAAAACAGCACACATTTTTCGAGGGATTACAAATAGTTTTGAAAGAAATCCAGCAGGGAGGTTGTTCCAAACATCTTGGAGAGCGAAACAAATGTTCTGTGGATGGAGCTGCTCTAATAATTCCAGCTCTTCTATAATAACAGACTGGAGTCCAAGAAGTGATGATGTGGCCCCCACAGAGCCCTGATCTCATCGTCATTCACAGGCAAAGGGCGGTAACACCAAATACCGATTTGATTTCGATTTTGTTAATTGACAAAAAAGAACTATTAACACTTCTATTTCTGAACGCATTCATTTTTCCACACAGTGCTGCACCAGGATTACATTAGGAGACGTTGGAGGTGTTTTGTCGTTTCACTCACTAAAAGGCGTCCTCAGAGAAAAGCGAAATGGCTGCATTTGTGTACACCCTCACATTCATGTCTATGGGAGTTCTCAATATACCAGAGCACACTCTCTTAGCCATTTACATGAGAACTCCATTCACTTCTATGGGAGTTTTGAACATAGCCAAGTAAGTGTGCTTGACTATAGTCGGAACCCACATAGACGTAAAAGGGGAGGACGAACGCAAACGGTACTTTTCTCATTCTCATGCACGGTTAGTTCGTAGTTAGCTGCGAGCGACCTGTGACGTGGACATTCGTTCGTGGTAAAACCCCTTTAAAGGGAGATGGCCGCACTGTCGGAGCTCCCTCCATTACTTTTTATGAGCACATTCACTTTGCTATATTCGAAACTCCCATAGACGTGAATGGAGTTCTCATGCACATCTGGTGCAAGCGACCTTTGAATCAGACATTCATTCATGGTAAAACCTCTTTAAAGAAGAAAATTATAAGAAGAATAAAGCCCTCCTGTGTGAAAATATCACACATCTATGCTAATATCACCCTACAGACGCAAAATCTTTTCCTGACCACATCACCAGTTGAGCGTTGTCATGGAAACAATGCGTGGGGCCAATCTATGGAGATGTTCACAGAGCGTATTACTTACCAAAATATGTATTTAACATTGTTCCAGTCAGATCTCATTGATTTCCATGTAAAATACGTATGTCGCTCACACGATACGTGTTCTACATGTGTTAGGGAATGTTCACACGGCGTTTCTGGACG
The DNA here is from genome assembly GCA_025379985.1 of Phyllomedusa bahiana. NCBI lineage: Eukaryota > Metazoa > Chordata > Amphibia > Anura > Hylidae > Phyllomedusa > Phyllomedusa bahiana. The sequence goes on from JAODAL010022597.1 coordinate 41,762, forward strand.
AGGTTTTTGGAGCGTTTCCTCGCCCTAAACCTCGTCCAAACCACATCAAAACCTCGTCTGAAACACGCTTCTTCAGACGAGGTTTTTGACGAGGCTTTGATCAGGTTTTCAACGAGGTTTTCACCCATACAAATGAATTGCCAGGAAAAAAATCGCGGCTAAAACGCGCCAAAACCCGCTCCTTGAACGCGCTTCAAGTATTGACATGACACTTCTTTTTCATTGCTTCCAAAGAAGCGTGTAAAAACTTCATCATGTGGGAACTACAACGAGGTTTTACATAGGAATCAATTAAATGAACTGGGGGCGTTTTGGACGAGGTTTTAGGCGAGGAAATGCTCCGAAAACCTCGTCCAAAAACGCCGCGAGAACATGCCCTTATTGTATCGCATTTTTCAGACAGGTACAAAGAAGTGACATGTCACTTTTTGATTCATTTTAAGCATGTAAAATCCCCACAGCAAACAATAGGTTATATTTTTGAAGGCTAAAAAAAAAAAAAGGTATCCCAATATGTGCCACACTTTATTGCACGTCTTCAGATGTGTTTACGTACCTAAAATATGCATTGGGTCCAAATTTGGGACCAATTTTTTGCAGGCTAATTTGAAAGAAAGCGTAGTGAAATACACATCCAAAAAAACGTATCCAAATATGCGTCAAATACATATCTAAGTACGCATTACAGAGGTGGTTTTTGGATCCAGATTTTGGACTGATTTCAATACGTTAATTTATGTACTGAAAAAAATAAAATGTATCAGACATGCCGTGTGTAAGTCCCCGAAGTGTTACCTGGCTTAAAAGTATTGACATTGATTTGCATACACCAGGGGACACTAGGCCTCATTTATCAAAACTGTCCAGCAGTAAGACTGTCTGTGTTGCCGAAAGCAGCCAATCAGAGCTCAGCTTTCATTTTCCCAGAACCCTATATGGAATGAAAGGGGAGCTCTGATTATCTGATAACAACCAACCAGAGCTCAGCTTTTATTTCTTATACTGCTGAGAAAATGAAAGCTGAGCTCTGATTGGTTGCTATGAGCAACAACAACACATTCTTCCTGTTAAGACAGTTTTGATAATTGAGCCCCGTGTTTCCATGACAACACAGCATGGAAAGGGAACCAGTAATACAGCCAGGGATTTAGGCCTGTAAATCCTGGGCCATATTTAAGCACAGAAGACTTTACAGAGGCCACTTCATAGCAACCATTTCTTTTGGTAGAAATATTGTGGCATGAGGAAGGGGGGCGAGATGTAATACTTAAAAAGCCGTGATCAGTCATACCTTCATAAGGCGTCATCTCAGGTCCATGAACCACATAATGCCTATAGAGGGAAATAAAATGATCAATTCTAAAATATTTTATAATTAGTTTGCAACAGGTTCAAATAATATATTTGTCTAACAAAGACTTTTCACCCAAAGCTGCCGTTCACACGGCTTATTTCGGCGCGGATTGGCGCCGTACTGCGCGCCGGATTTGCGCTGCAGTACGGCTCCAATCCGCCGCAGTCATTACGATAATCCACCGTTCTCATAGAGAACAGTGGATTCCGTCGCTCCTCCCCGCTCGGCGAATCCGCCGGGCGGGGAGAAAGTGACCTGCACATTATCCAGGCGCAATACGCGCCATGGATAATGTAAGTCTATGGGGCCAGCGGGCCGCGCACCCGCCCCTTATTCAAGCCGGAATTGCGAGCGCAATCCGGCTCGCAATTATGGCTTGAATAAGCCGTGTGAACACGGGCAAAAAGTAAAAATCAGAAACCCTTACAAACATCCAAATACAAAGAGAAAACAAACTCAGCATGGAAAATGCACAATTCATGTCACGTACAACCTAGGCCTTAAATAACGGATAGAAAGGGGTTGCTCAGTGCCAGATGTTGGTAGGGAAGCGTACACACTGCAGATTGTGCAGATAATCCGCAGCACATAACAGTAGAGCCTAGTGGATTAAATTTTAATCGTCATCCACAAAAAGAGAAAAAAAAAAATCTGCACAGAATCCATGTGGATATTGACTAAGGGGGTGTTCATGCTGTGTTATTTGGGTGTAATTTCACCTAAATAAGTGCGGAAATACACCTGGTATAGGCTTCAAGGTAAAATCCGCGCGCGTCTGGAAAGAATTGACATGTCATTTCTATTCAGGCATAGACATGGCGTCAAGTAAAAAAAAAAAAGTACAGAAGGCAGATCTGTGCCTCAGGCAATTGCACGGCGCTTACACTGTTGAAATCACGCACTTGCAAGCACATCATTTCAACAGCGCCAGTAACCTTTATTGCGGCACGTACCCATATGCCGTGTGAACCCTTCCTTACTGTGCAAATTGCTCTCCCCAATTTACATAATCTACAAGAAAGTCCGGGCTTGCCATTGCAGATTTACCTGCTACATCATTTCTGCACTAGGTGAATACACCTTAAGGCTATGTTCATACCACAACATATATTTGGTAAAATATGCACCTACTCCACAGGAAAAATACGTCCATGCAAATTTTTTTTTTTTTTTTTAGATGTTTTTATCCATTTTTTTCCCTATGGTGCCTTTTTATGCAAGTGTTCAGCACAGCCAGCTGGCTGTGCTGAACATTTGAGCTTGAACATGGAGCTGGCTGTGATGAACAATTGCATAAAAAGGCACCATAGAGAAAAAAAATGGGTAAAAGCACCTTAAAAAAAAATTGCATTGACTTATTTTTCCTGTGGAATAAATGCATATTTTACCCCCCAAAAATGTGGTGATGCTCTTTTTTTTGGATATGTTACACATCCAAAATGTACTAAATAATAGGTCTTCAAAATCCATACATCATTTGGTGCATTTTTCCAAACCCCAGTGATTCTCCATTGTACAATTTGCATTAAAAATTGACACACTCCCCAGGTTTTTTTTTGTTTTGTTTTTTTACACATTGTAACACATCAAATGTTTAAAACAAAATGCACCATGTTCACTCACGCATCTCTCCATAGAAAACAATAGGGCACTATGAATGCATATTTTGATGCGTAAAGTGCATGCAAGATTTGCATTTTACGCATTAAAATAGCGGTCTAAAAACCTTGTGTGAAACCAGCCTGAACAGGTTTTTCCACCATATGAACGGATAGTTTATTGCTAGAACATGTGAGCATCACTCAGACCTGCACCACCCACCCGGCCAGATCATTTACGACATAATATGCATTGGTTGTTAGTTATTAGGGATCTCAATGCCATCCACAAGAAGCATGCGGCAAGCGACACTGACTGCGCCACAGTAAGGCCAATGTTCACACGGCTTAAAATGGGACCGTTATTGGTCCGTTATTACGCCGCAGAAGTGCTGCCCACAAATTATGGGCCGGAAATACATCCCATGTCATTACGGTAATTCTCAGTGTTTCATATAGAGAACTATGGATTACGTCTCTACACTCCCGCTCGTGCGAAAAATCCCGCCATTCCAGGGCGGGGAGTATAAGTGATCATGTTGCATGAGGATCTACCAGCGGCTATACGACTGCCGCTGGTAATGCAAGTCAGTATGCGCCGGCGAAAAGGCAGGTGCGGCCCCCTACCTCACGCTCACTCCCCTGCTCCCGCCACGCCCTCCCACGGCGTATTTGCTGACAGGGCCGTAATTACACACTGCAAATACACCGTGAGAACCAATGCCTCTAGGGCATAGTTTTCATGGTGCCGATTTTTGACGTGTTGTTCCGGTGCGCGCATTTCCACTCCCAAATTTAAGCATCAAAACAAGCCTCTAAAATGCTCCTAGTTATTTTCCTTGATTGCCTATAATAAGCAGTCTCGGGGTAGATTACCACACATCGCAGAAGTTTTTACGGTGCCGTTTTAGGTGCCTTCTTCTGGAAGCTCGTTTAGAGGACATGAAAAAAGAAGAGTCATGTCAATTCTTGAAGCCTTTTTCTAGCGCATGAAAATCCCCAAGGAGAGCTTCTATACCTTGGTGCATTTTTGCGTTTGTAGTTTGTTGCCTCTGGCCTGTTAATTTCTAATATGGTTTTGCTGGTGAAAAAAAAAAAGGGTGTTTCAAACCTCAGCCCAAATACCTCATCACAAACCTCTCTAAAAGAGCTGTGTTTCATGGCGGAGGTTTGATTGCCGTTGTTTTGGATTGCTGATACAATCAGCCGTCCAAACATAGGCCGTTGTATGACATTACCACCAAGGCTATGTTCAACGGCTTAACTGACTGGGGGGCGGGAGGCGTGGATCATAATTACGCCCCCCACCTGCCCATTTACGTCCGCTGTGGGGCCGGAATGCGAGCACGGGGAGCAGGAGAGCCAGGCCACCTTTTGCCGTTAATACTCGCCAGTCCGCCTGGTCAATTCACATGTCATTATCTCCCCAGACCGCCAGTCCGTATTTGTTGTCCGTAGTAGCCAGGGGAGCACCAGGAGACGGTATATCCATTGTTCTCTATGGGATCTGTGATTACCGTAAGTGATCTGGGACGGATTTACAACGTAATTCAATTGCGCCACTCCGAAGCCAGCGTGAATTACGGAGCGCCTGAAATACGTCAGGGATATTGCCCTGATTGTGAACATGGCCTTAAGGGGTGGGTTTCACCCACAGAGCATTATTTTTTGATGCAGAAATGCTACATGCATATAATTATGCCTGTGACCTTTTACTGCACAAAAAACATCAGAAACAAGCCTCTTGCTAGTGCATCTTTGGCATGTGCTTTTTGTGCCAGAAAAGCATACGCAATAAAGGGGTTTTGCCAAACAGATGTAATGTTGTGACGTGCTGGATCTTACCAAAATAGGTATATAATCCACTTTTACTACAATCTCGATGATTACAAAATTAATGCCTGACTGATAGCTACAAGCGCCTTACTAGTACATCGCCACTTAGTAAAATTACTTAAAGAGTTTACATTAGACACGACCAGCAAGCTGACCAGAGAAAAGCTGATCTTGCCGACTTGGCCTTGTTCTGCCACTTCTTATCTGATGTCAGGGAACATTGAACGCGAGCTGGCAATGAGGACTGCTGCAGATGAAAATTCAGCTGATGAATCAGCCCTGTGTACTTCATTTTTGTATATAGAATCCTCTGAGCTTGCTAAGTGTAATGTATTTTGTGACATTGTGCACTGCTTATTACATGGCTGTGATTCTCAGCCCCATATCTCTCCCCCTGTGAGGCTTTGTGCTTTGTTTCTATAGCTCTCTTCCTGATCCAGATTAAGAGACAAGGAAGTCACTTTTGGCAAAACCTCTTTAATGCAGTACATTTCTGCACAGAAACGCATCCAAAAAAACTACTCAAAATATGCTCTGAATGAAAGCCACCTAGAAAGCTACTATGTTACTCACACAGCACATGAGTGCCAATGTTATACATTCCATTTTTATCTAGGTTCATGTGCTATGCGTTAACGACAAGTCCCATTCAAAGTTGAACAGTACTATCTCACTTGTCATAACAAGTTTTTTTACTCTGTTTTTCGGTATGTTGGAAAGTCGAACTTCCAAAAAAATCCCAAGCATAAGTGGCGTTATGTGGAAGACTAGTAGCCTGGATCTATCTATTGAGGTGGTGTCATCTAGTTTGGCTAGTCAGATTTTTATAGGCATTTCTAAATACCAAATCTCACGTAAAAAAATTCAACAGATAAATCAATGCCGTATGTAGACCGCACGAAGAAAAATAAAATGACCTTTTTTATTGGTCAAATGACACTTGATTTTATGAGCGTCTGCCACTGATAAGCCAACAGAGTGGGTCTCCTCTATGTGCACAAATCCTGCAAGCATCAGTTACACAGACGCAGAACAGCGACCATGTGTCCATGCTCCCAGCGCATACCCATGCTACCATTATAAAAAATTTTTTTTCTATAGTATATATATATATACATCATACTACTTATATGTATATATATACTTAATTATATACTATTATAATATACTATAATATTATATATATATATATATTATGTTTTTATATATATTTTATATTTAATATACATATAGCACATATAAATACACAACACAACACACATACACTACCAACACATACAGGCAGTCTCTCAGCTTACAACTGTCACCATAGTTACAAACGAAGTGCTAATGTGGTCATGCTGGGTGGTGACACTTGTCACGTTCCATGTTCCACAGCAGAATAAAGTAGCCAATGTGGGAAAACGACAAGTATCAGACATTGACCTCAGCAGCCATGTCGAGCGGTGAGAAGAATGAGGTGAAATCTTCTTAAAGGGCACAGACATCAAAACAATGTTTAAAAACCCTTCCTGCACCTTATCCCAAGATTGAAAAAACAAAACCCAAAAAAAACTTTTTTGTCGATGACTGGAGTTTCATTTACATACAAATATACCGTGTTGACCGACTTAAGATATAAAATTGCAACTTAAGAACAAACCTCCCTCAGTACCGGTAATCCAGGGACAGCTATCGCACATTACCAATCCACTGGATGGATGGCAAGGGACACGTGATACTTCCGGCGGTGTGAAGGGAAGCAGAGGATAGTGCACAATGCGAACGGCCTAATGACTGATGCTGCCCAGAGAGATAAGGACACCATAACCTTAGCAGACAGAACAGTACATGACAGTCTGCCACATAAATGTATATAGGCGATCTAATAAACAAGTGCTGCGTACACATGGCCTTTTGGATTGTCTTGTCTCACGTTCTCGTGAGCGTGCCTTTTCACACGTGCCTTATTTGAGAACGAAGCCCAATGTAAAACAAACTGCAGCCTCTCACCCAAACAAGTACCTGGTCTGAGGCGAATACTAATGTATCTTCCTACAAATGATTACGTGTCATTTTTAGACAGAAACCACAGGTCTCAAAAAAAAAAAAAAAAAAAGTTTAAAAAAAAAAAAAAAGTCCACAGACCAATAAAACATGGCATTCCACAATGCATGTGTTAAGCAATGTTATTACGAGTACCAACCACCTATTAGTTTAATTATTACAATTGCTGCACCCACAGGTGCTGCCACCCATTTTTTCCTGTCCTTCAGATCTACCAAGTCCTAAAAATACATTGAAGTGAAGATACACAATACAGGCAGCAGGTGGTGTGTTGACCATACTGATGACGCAATTTTGCTTCTTAATTAATTGGAACCTTTTCCATGATTGTTCGCATTCGAGTAGACACCAGCTGGCTGCTTGAGTGACAACCAAGTCTTTGACATTTATGTCATGAAGTTCGTGACTGTGACTACTTGGCAACTAATGACGAGATCAATTACCTTAACACATGCTGTACTATCATGAGTGGTCTGATATTACATAGTGATAATTAAAGGGAGGTGTTCTCAGAATGCATGTATTCACTAGAGCGGTGCTACTTCACATGCCAGACTTTCAGCGGTTCCCGCCTTTTCTGTTCAGGCCGGAGGGGTATGGTGTTATGAGCCGAATCATGAGCTTTGCATATTTCTTCTTTTTTTATTTTTTTGTTTTTAGTGCCGAGCGTTTGGATTGGTGTGAGGGTGTTGAGAGGTGATAGGAACACTGAGTGAATGGATTAGGGCGGTTTACAGACATGCACCGCATCAAGGACTCACTGTGGTATGAAAGGGTTTAGCTTTGTCATACGTAAGGAAACAAAAGAAATGCTCCTGGTGGCTGCTGATGTAAGACCGACAGCAGGGTTGACATCATCCTGGACGCACTGCTCTTAGAGCAGCAGAAGAGCGTGCGTGCTAGTAAACTGTAGGGAATAGTCTTGTTACGATGTCTACAGAGAAGTTAAGAACTGCTCTAAGTCTGAAAGTAAGTAAAATCAAAACAGAAATGTATTTGGTAATAATCCTTATTTAAAGGGTCGTTCTGTCCATTTAGTACTCATCCTCAAGTTTTATGAAAAACGATGCATCATGAAATAATAGTGCTTGTGCTCTGACACTTCGCCCTGGTCAACACTCGTCTGATAATTAGCATAAGAGCGACCGTTGCTATTTCATCGACTCTGCAATTCAGATAATCTATGCTGTCAGGACCAGGAAGCTTCTGTCAGTTTAAATGTAAACAGTATTAAATGCTGAGTCTTTCGTCTAGAAAGATCAGTTAACAAACTCAAGCCTCTCACTGTCATGAGTGTGTGCTGCGCCCGAACAACCTGTTGTGAAGTTGAATCACTCCACTACTATTTAGGTTGAAGAAACAGCCGGATGGAGTATATAGTGTGTGTGGGGGGGGGGTGGATTACCACTCAGGTCAGTCCCCAACCCCAATCGTGGAGAGAAGATGCAGAAAGCCTCAGAAAGAGCGTCATAAAATCACTTTGTCAGCAGGACTCCTCAGACAAAAAAATATATAAATGAACAAAGCCAAGTATACGGGTATTTGTGAAAAAACGTTCATTCTAGTGTCCTGTGGAATGTTAGAAGGCTATCTATGTTTGTAAGTGAGACAACCGCTATAAATTTTGCCTTAATGTTTTAAAGGCGAAATAAATTTGGTGTGCAATAGAAAAATTCTTGTTAAATTCTTCTTGGTGCTAAGTAAGCGAGATAAGGCCAGAGAATGTGGAACGACGTCTTTTGCTGTATCAATACCCATTAGTAAGTATCACAGGGAAGAAGCGAAGTGGCCAGTTTCTCGCATACTATATACAGGGTAGCGATTGAGGTTCTGTTTCTATGTAGTAGGATCCCAAACGTGTTTACTCGAGAATGGCAGTGCTCGTGCACGCAATTCAAAGAGAGGTTGCGCACATGAGGCCACACTGTGTCGCCATGTTCAACTGAATAGATTTCCAAGTACAGCTTGGTTGAGACTGAGAACTCCTATGTCGGACAATGGTCAGGAGTGGGGATACCCCTTTAAAGATCCGAACCTGCAAAGTTCCCATGCCCCCGCCGCACAAGAAAAAGTAATCCGTGTTCCGCAAGTAAGTAGATTATTCGGGCCCTCCACCCGCCACCAGACTCTACATGACCTGCTTTTTTGTACGGCTTCTGATTTTGCAAGAATATCTGTTTTTTTTTTAGTTTTTGTTTTTTTTAAAACTTGGATTTTCTTAAGGTCTTAAAACTGTGTTTTTGCAAAAAGACTTGGAACATGTTCATTCTTTGTGCCAGATTTGCAGTCCCAAACATCTGTCAGATCCGTAGTACTAAAACCCAACCAGAGTATGAATTGGCGCGACTTTCCGCATGAAAAATTTTGCGGGTCAGAGAACAAGTGGTAGGACGGATGCGTTTTTTATCGATTCCTTGAATCAGTGGACAAGTGTGATTGTCTCCAGTGTCGACGTGTGTACGGCAGCCCTAGGATTGGATGCTGATCTTAGATGAGAAAGATATATATAATTTTTTCATGTTATGTAATTTTTGTAGTGGTGAGAGCGTACTCGGGCAGAATGAATATTAAACAGAACATTATGAATTCTCGTTTTTGGTTATGGGCGGCGATAAGTTGAAAGGACAAGGCGTGCTGCCAGACAGAATTTCCTGTCCCTGAGTGCCAGCGTGATAATATGGCCTCGTACGTGGGTGTATTTATTGCTACGTATCAGCCATCAGGAAGGCGAAGTGGATTGTTGGCATTCATGTCTTTCTCCAGATTCCTCAATTAGTGACTAAAACTGAGAAAGAACACTGTAAAGCAAAGTTGGTCGGCAACCTATGAAAACCGAGAAGATGAGCAGGACAGCGCAGCTTAATCGTTCTCGTCAGATGGTGATCGGGGCTCCCACATACAATGTCGCAATGAGGCTGCATATCACAAGAGTGTCTCATGTTTCTTTAACCTAGGTCTTTGTTCAGCACGGCCTTATTACGCCCCGCAATTACAGCCTTCGTGTGGATGGAGGGTTGGTGGGCGGTGTAGAAACGGTGGTGGGGGGGCGGGTGGGTGGTCATCGGCACGCATCGTCACGGGTCACCATAGACTATATGTCAGTGTGTCTCCGAGGGTGGCTAGCAAAATCAATCGTCTTTGTTAGAAAAAAAAAATCAAATAGAATTCTGATTTTTTGTTATTTTAATCAAAGAATTGAATTACTTTTCAAGTCAGTAACTTGCTTTGTGAGGACAATATGATTTGTACACATCCAAAGACGGTTATTTCCATCATGAGCATTAAAGCTGAGTTGTTTAATCAGTAGAATAAAGGTATGTAAAGTGTAGACATTTCACATTTAGCCATGCTCTTTCCAGAGTTTCTTCTGTAGATTAGATCGGGCAGTTCCTCGTACGGTATGATATCACAGGATTGACGCTTCTGCTTTTGTTAATGCAGTTCTCAAAACTGAATTTGAGGCTTACGCCAGATGGTCCCAGCCTCTTCTCTCCACGCAGCAACAAAATTGTTTACAAAATGAATAGTAGTGAAGAAAAAAGACCTTGAATCCTACTTGGTTCTAGACCAAACCTAGTAATGAAGTACATGAACTCAAACCCCTTCTGTGCTTAATAGTTCCAAGAAGTTGAGACAAGTTGTGTTTGCTGATTGGTTATTGGACGTGGAACTAGATTCTGTCACAACACAACGAAGAATTAGTTGAATCTATTAGTGTAGAGGAGAGAGGAAAAGGGGAAGAAGACAAGGAAAATGAAAGTCGAAACTATTGAGCGACAATTACGGCTAGCGTGTGTTAGCCACACACAGACAGAAGTCACTGGATCTGTTTGTCGTGTTACGATCTGAGGTCTTTATTACATTCGTTTCCTTATAATGCGCCCAGCAGGCGGTGTCAAAAGCAGACCCCTCGCCTCAGTTTGGGGAATATTGTGAATGAAGACTCCTTCGCCTAATCGGTAAGGGAGGCAGGCATGCGGGTTCACAAAATGCCAAATCGAGTGCCAGTGACAATAGAGATGCAAGGCCTGGTTGGCGCGAATGAGGCAACATGTGTGATGAGAAGGGAGGTGCCGAGTGATGAAGATGAGACCAAAGAAACACTTTGTGTGTGAACAGGCAGGAGTCTTCAGGTTGGTAAACCTTATTTATTGGAATCCTTAATTTCTTAGAAAGACATGAACTGTCATCAGTGGTGTGAGAAAAAAAAAAATTTATATTTCTTAATTATTACTGCATGTCTAATTGTCATTTGCAGATCGTAGTGCAGTTATTTTATTTTTGCTGAAGAAATAACAATATTCTTATTTGGTGTGGCTTAGGGCAGTGGTGAGTTAGGTATTTTTCTTTCTTGCATTTTCCATTATACAAATAAGCATGTACAATAGTATAAGAACAGATAAGAAAAACTAGCATTGACTTTTTTTGTTTTGTATGGGGAATTTCATGTGATTCCCTGGAAACTATTCGCCACCTCAAGATGTCACCATCATCTGTTTACAGGTTTTTTGTGGAGTCGTAGAGTATATCCATCACAGGGAATAGTGCTCTATAGCTAGCAAGCAAGCCATCATCATAGACAGCCACACAGCCAATATAACCCAAAAGGAAGAAAAAACCTTTAACCTCCTGCCGAACATCCATAGATTTAGTCGCTTGTGATAAGAACTAGAGTAGATTAGACAAAAGAGTTGATTGATTGAACAGATTAGCCGCCACTGTTCTATTAGATGAAACAAAACTCCTTCTTGCGCATTCGTTTTCACTATTTACGATACTGACTGAGAGACAACCCTACATTTCATTATAATGGTATCATTGTCACTGGAGACCAGGATAATGTCCCCACCCGCAGAAGCAGATGTTGCAGTCGGAGTATCGGAAACTGTCCTGCGATCAATAGTGGTTTGTTGATGACAAGAAATGAGCATGATGTTGGCAACAGCTCTGGGGCGTTAAAGTTGTCTAACCTAAGTGATTGATGGGTGGAGTAATGAGTGTTGCAAGTAATGTCAAGCAGATAGATCATTATTGTATGTGCCTTGTATAAACAACAGAAAGAAATGGTAAAGTCTGTTCCTGTTCTTGCACAAACAACTGATACGTCAGACAATTGCACAAACACGACCGAATACTTACTAGATTTGTGTTGGGCAGAGATAAAGCCTTTATTAGCAACGACATGGTGTGCAACAAACACTTCAAATTGTGGCGTAGTAAAGCAGTTTCTGGTCACTTGACAATGCTGCAAACGTCATCGCAAGGAAAGAAAGAGATTTTAGAAGAGCCGCAGCTAGGGAGCGAATACAAAGTGCTAATAAATATGGTTTGCAGTGCTGTCTATTTGCCTGCTGACCTCTTAAAGCCACAGAAAGACTTAAGTGGTTCTATGGAAATAAGGATCAATGTTGCTGAAATTGCTGTAAATAACTTCCGTAATGTAATATTTTAGCTGCCAGCGACAGTCTGTCTGAGAAAAGTAAATAGGGTGGAACTCGCAAGCTAACGCACCCACTGTGTAAGTTTGAGGGAAGCGAACTCTGTGGGTCGGATGTTTTTGTTTGAGCGAGATTCTCCCCCCCCTCCCCCCCCCCCCCCCCACTCAGTATATCAAAAACTAGGCCTATGTTATGATGAAGACTTTGTGAGAAACATGAGGCTACTAAAGTTAGGAATGGACCACATGGTCTACGGCCAAAATAACTCACAACATTGGGGCTTAAGAGAAATGTTGTTTGCACATATGCTGAGCTTCCTGAAACCCATCTCTCAAGCTCTTGTTTTTAAACAATAATACAAAGAAAATTAGCTGTTATATTGCGAGCATGGTATTGCTGCTTGAATATTTGGATAGAACTGATGTGAACTACTTAAAGACTAGAAGAATACAACTCGATGGGACAGATTAAATTACAAGCAGTAAACAATGACGAAATGGTGACAAGCACTTGACCTACCAGCTCCATTTTAGAGTCCCGGGCAAAGTATTGTCAATATTCCAATATCAAGGGTCAAAAACCTAAAGCTGCTGGAAGAGAATAGTTAAGGCAGTTGATCTATGGGTGTATCCAGCATAATTATCCATCTTTAGATAGCCCATACTCAAAATAAACTTCATTGACGACTAAATGGGGGAACATTCAAGCAAATATATGTTTTGTCTGAAGATATTTTAGGGATGGTCACATCCAGTAAACATGGTTTTTTCATTAAACCTTCTCTCCCCTTTCCCCTTATTATCCCCCCCCCCCCCCCCCCCCGTCTCTTTCTTTTTGCTTGGAAGTCACTTGTAAGGAGCGCTTTGGATTTATGAGATCCTGTCTGTCAAGTATATGATGTTCATACTAGTTTAATCAGCAGTTGTAGCTTCTGTTCTGCAGAGCCCGGTAACAGAAATGAATCATTCTTGCTTCTTTGCCACGACTTCATTTGTTCTGTAATTGCAGATTCGGATTGGGCCCAATAAAGAGAAGAAGCTTTGTGTCGTTTTCTTTTTCCAGATTATGAAATAGGAACCAAAGATTAGAAGATGATGATGAATAACGATGACGTGACAGTTTGGAGGCGCTTACAGAGCGACAGCCAGTGGACGAGTAGCTATTCCGTTTTGTTGTCATGTGTGGCTGGGCCTATGACAGTGTGACTAAGCTTTTCTTCTGTAAATTACTATATATATTTTGTTTAGTGCCATGATTGTAGTTTAAACCATGGAGACTTGTTTAGTTTAAGCAAATAACTTATGAATGTAATGTGGTTATCGCCTTTCAGTGATGAATAAAATCTATTCTAAGTATTGTTTTGTAAAGGTCAGGATTATTTTAACTCCTTCAACGTAAATGCTACAGATCAGAACCAGTGGTGCTCCAGAAATATGCAAATGATTATAAACCATTAAACAAGGAGGAGATGAAATAAAAGGTATATAGAATAAAGTGAATCTATAAAATCTCATCTAAATCTTTGTCTATTGTTTAAAATAAGAAAGAACTAGTGTTGTAGGGTAGAGATAATTTCGATTTAAAATCACTGATTTAAATAAGCCTTACTGATAGTGATTGTAAAGATCAAGTTAGATTTTACCAACTCAAATCCACCGGTATAGCATTAAGAGAAGCCAAGCTAGGCACTCAGAAATACCAGACGAGATGGGACAGACCGCAGAGCCAAGATTGATACTACTCAGAAGGTGTGTTGAGGCATGGCTCCTACAACAGTCATGATGCTGCAATCTCATGGTACGTGAATTCCATCGTTAAACTAAGACAGTTTAGTTCACTACGGCTTATTGACGCGACGCTCCAGCCAATTACGCCGTAGTTGAGCTAGGACGCGGGGGTGCGGAGGTCGGCACCATCGCCGGCTATGAATAGACTATCAACATGTCCAATTTATCTCTCTCCGCGGCTGGATGTTCGCGTCTTTCAGGGATAGGCCGAGCAAGGGAGAGGAGACGTAATCCGATAGTCTACTATGAAGTTAACTGTGCCGGATTACTCGCTAATGACTGGGGCGCATTTCAGTGCCCGTGTATTCGCGCAGTACGTTGGACAGAGATTACGGGGCTGTAATACGTGCACAAATATAGCAGCTGTGCTCGATCTTGTGCCTACAGAGACATGATGATGCAATTTCCACGAAATGCGTGAAGGGGGAGCCATCACACAAAAACTGCCACAATAATCATGGTCTTATCAACTCCAGGCCAGGCACATACATGTCACTTTGTCCACGATGTCATCTCCCACAAGCTTAGGGCTATGTGCGGCGACAAGGACGCGCCAAGGTCCCAGCGCGCCCTCGGTGAGGCAGTATCCGATCGCACGCAGCTGCCGTCACGCGTCAGCCGCCAGTCCGATTAAATTACAGCGCGAGGCCGAGCACAGAGTCAGCCGTATCGGCTCTGCACTTATACGCATGGCAATGACAAACATAGAATACTTCCCAAACCACTATAACTTGTGTAGAGAACATTAAATCGAGGAATGTGCCAGAAGAAGTAACACATGACTGCTAAGTCCACCTATTAGAAGAGAAAAAAAAAAATAATACAAACGTACCTTTCGTTAAACCGCTCGTGATGTCAATGGGGCCACCATTAGTCTGCTCCACGCAGTGATCCCTAGGCTTGAGGACATATCCTTCAATCTACCCTGAGGTAGCCAAATCTCAGGCATTCAAGGATGTGTCTCACATGCTGATCGTAGTAGTTCAGCACATGCCCCGTGTGGCCTGTCTAACGGCCTGCTAAGCGTCACTCCTCGGCTGGAGTGCACACTGGGGAATGCGACTAATGGGATTTACTGGGACAAGTGAAGGGTGTTTACAAGGCAAGGCATTTTTTTCTTCTATGCTTCTTCAATGACCCTGATTCACTCACATTTTAGACTGAGGGAGCAGTTTAAAACTCTTTTGGGTCGCAAGATCTACCACCAGTTAAAAGGGGAAGCGTAGCAATACCCTTCAAGCCTTGCTATTGAAGATATGCAATGAGACTGATAGTGTGTGTGTGTTCCATGTTTCGCACCTTCTTACATCTGCGCGACGCGTCACGCTGTCAGAGATGCCCAGGAACAATACTCTGCAACTTGACGGACCTACAAAAAGCCCCTTGCCAATGTAACAAATCTTAGTTTAGAGACCTATAGAGACACGCATGGCAACACAAAATAGCTGAACTTTTAGACGACAAAGATACTCTTTCGTTAATAAGATGTGGGCCTCACTTTTTTTTTCCTTTTTTTTCTCAATTCAAATGTTGGCATCGCCAAATCTGCAGTATTTTAGGGAAGTATCTCAACCCACGACAGTTTATGAATAGTTCACTAGTGATTGATGCTCAGTAAATGTACTGCAATGTGTGCAAATCCCAAACTCATTTTGAGAACAAAAGGGGGGAGGGGGTTCCACGCTCACCTTGAGAACAGGGTGGAGCAGTCCCCACAGACCACAATACCAGATATGTGGGGTAGTGTTGGTGGACGCAGCAATGCACTATCTCTACTCTTACCCTCGTGCCCACCCCCCACCCCCCCATATGTTTGACCTGTATGGGTGGTATTCCCAAGGCACAGTATCCTCCAGAAACTGCGCCCTCCAGCTGTTGGGAAATACAACTGACCATCATTCGCAGACTGTTAGCACTTATATAAAGATGCATGATGCGAGTTAGTAAGTTTGCCCAAACCAGTCTGGGGGCCTGCAGGTTATGAAGGGATGCACTCGGCGTATATACGTTGGCTGTGCGCCATTAATCGCTAAGCGTATGGGAATATTTCTTTAAAGAGGTAAGTCGTGTCGCCGCCAATTATTATTTTTGTCTACTTTATTAAATCAAGCCTATACTGATCCAATCATTCGCTTTTCCTCCGGTCATGGTCGTTTTTTTATTTCGCGTGACAGCCTGCATCGTAGATTTTCTCTATTCGGCCTGTTTTTTTTTTTCTTATTTATTCTGTTTATTTTTAATGTGGCATCGCTACATCGAATACTGATTGATGGGGAGACATTTTTGCTGTGCCACTGCGCTTTTAACAGCTGAGTCGAGCAGATACTTACAGCAAGCTTCATGCAACATCAGCGATTCTTTTAAGACAGATTTCTTGTTCCATAGACTTGTACTAGTGCAGAGTTCTTCACTGTGTCGCAGGGAGCGAGAGGAAGTGCGGAGCTGTCGACATTATCATCTAGTAAGTCGCACTGGTTGGAGCCTGTTGTTATCAGCTACACGACTTGGTAAAACTCTGTTGGGGCCATTATGGCTATGTGTGGTCTCCCTTTCAGGTTGGAAGCCTGCTTGTTACTGATAATGAGTCCGACTACTGAAAAGCTTCTCATAACAGAAAGACAGAGAGTCAGTGTGCAGACCTGTTCTTAGGCCTAGTGGCTCTAAAGTGCGAAAACTGCTCGAGTTACTATTAAGAATTTATTTAATAAAAATATTGCAGTGAGTGATCCTGAGAGATTTAAAAAAAAAAAAAAAAAAGAAAAAATTCCTAAAAAATTGTGTTATCTAACATAAAAATGCGAGTTATAACAAGTCATTTGTGTGATGACACACTCCCTTAGAAACTGGCAGAGTAAGACCATTACATGTGCCACAGTTCTGATTCGGAAAGTGTGTGGAGAAGGTGATGTAGTACACTGTGTCCTCCAGATCTCTCCTCTGATGCAGCTTATGCTCTAGACCCAAAGAATCAAAACAATACAGGTGACAGTGGAAATTCTCCTTGTGTGCAGCAGCCGATCAGGAGGAAGTGCAGGTTGTCCAGACTGCCCCCCATACCATTAGATGGGTTGAGCGGTATTTTTGCCATGTACTAAATATACAGCCATACTTTATGCTTTAGGCATAGACTGGATGCGAGGATGTTGGGGAGGTGGGACCGATACTTGTCCAGTCATTGAAAAGCCTTCTCTGAAATTCAATGTTTAAGCCCTCATTCACACTCGCATTTGAAGCCCATTCTATGGTATACGTAGGCGACACCGCGCAAATAATGCTATCGCTGATGAGACACCTGCTGCTGGCCCGGCGGAATCTATTTGTGAGGGCCAAACATGCAAAGTAATTGCGCTCAACGCCAGTGAATGCGTTTCCAGCGTCTCCTATATGTCTGTTATTTGTAGAAGAATTTATAAGGGTGGTCTCTAAGGTCTACTTCCATCTCAGTTGATTTAGAACAAATCCAGCGTCAATGTATAGCGCTAACGCGATTGTCTTAGCTAAACACATTTGTGTCACGCGACGCGCTTGATTTATTCGATCGCAGATACAGCAGGTCATCTGTTCCTCGCCTTGTTTATTAGATTAATTTCCCACTCTTTTAGCGAAACGTGGCCGGGTTTCTGCAACCCTCAACACCACATAATGGACACAAAAGCGCGGGATCCAACCGGTGTTCGACATTCAGAAACAGGCTTTGCATATTTGCTAAATAGAGGCGCATTGTAGATTCTAAATTATAAGGACTAGGATTTGTCCTTAATTTAGATGTCAACAGCTCCTTTTCTTATTGAAGAAGAGACCTGTTTTTGTAGAAAGACAAGGGTCCTCCTTAAATATATCCAGAGGTTATATTAGCCAAACATGGGAGGCGATGCACAAGCAGCTCATTACCATGTTCAGAAAGGTAGAAAAAACTTGATTGCGCTCCCAATTCCGTCTTAGAGACCGAAGGTGTTAGAAGCACAATTAAAGCATCAGTTGTGCCCGAAGGCCAGTTGAAAGCTAATTCGGTTGGGCGGGAGGCTAAAGCATCGGTGTGTGGCCTGGTGGCTAATAAACAGACCGTAATGTGACCTCATCTGGCTTCCACTATCTATCAATTGAATCGTTTCTTCTTGGAAGTGGAAAAGATCTGTTCGGGTTTGCGTAGATTCCTACCACTTAGTATTGAGACTGTTGTTTGCCATGTCATGAGAGGCGTGCCAGGCCCTCTTCATGGCCTTAGTATTAGACTTGTGATCTGCCTACTGGCGGCCTCCTCAACGGTGATCAGCTTTTGCCTCTCCAGGGTGTATTGGCGAGAGAGAAACTCAACCAGACTCTTTCATCAGAAGATGACTGAGCTCCAGGGTGTTTCAAGCCTGACCACTACGGATCTTCAGGTGTCCTCCAGGCGCCCATCACGAACTCAAACTCTCTAAATTCTCACGATGGGTATGGTCTTTACGCCTATTATTATCCGAGATTCCTGCAGTTGTGCTCAATTCTCTTTTATCCTTACTAGTCCTTGACGCTGTCTAGCTTTGGCAGTGTATGGAGGGACGACGGGTGATACACTTTTCCATGTCTTGGTGCTTTTGGACATGGTGGATCCTGTGCCTTAATACGATTTTATAGAATTAGGAATTAGGATCCAAGAAACCTTCGCCTCCTGCCCCTCTGTCTTCTGCTCAGAAATGCCGTCTGTGCTGATCGCTCTCCTGTGAATAATCCACTAAGTTTTCCGCTCGCTTTCCTTGACTATAAGAGAACTCAGTGATACCCAGACTTTGGCTTCTACTGTGTGGATGAACTACCTGATCCGACTGTTGACGGATCTGGCCCTTCGGCGATGGAGCATCGCGCTTCCAGCTAGCCTGGAGGAGTTCAGAAACAGATTCCCTTTAGGGTCACCTTAGTCAGATACCTACCATGCTATTTGGGAATAAGGTTTGGATTCGCTTTCTGTATTGGCTAGTGTGGTTCACACCGGCTTAACAATCGCGGACAGTATTTCAAGTCGTATGACTGCCGCCGGAGTCCGTAACAGTGCACTAAATTAACGGGTGCTGGAATCACGATTAACCCAGTCATTACCGGTAATCCACAGCTTTGTTCATAGAGTAACTTATAAGGTATTACGAGATTCCCTACTCTCCCTTGTCGGTGAATAACGCCCAATGTGGGGGTGAGATAAGTGTGTCATGTGAATGATAGCGGTTGCTAATAGTACGCCGCCTAGCCTATTGGGCGCTACATGAAAGTCCTATATAGGGCCGGCATCGGTGTGCACAGGCACCCCTGCTTCGCCCCCCGCGGTACCACGCACGGCACGTTAATTGCGCAGCGGTGTAATTTACGCGCTAAATAAGCCGTGGTGAACTGTGGCATCCTAACACAGTTACTAGATTACTCCTCCTGTTTCGTGAGAGGGAGTGTTCAGAGTTTAGATGAAGGTAGTGTTACTTGGGCCCAGGACAGGCCGGTGTAGCGATGTTGTAGGTGCAGATATGCCTTCCTGTGTTGCCTGCGTGTGTGTGTGTTCTTTTGTATGACCTGGTGAGGGGTGTTGGTTGTGATCCGTTGCGGCCGAGTCGTTGACGAAGGCTTGACTATCTGCGCGCTCTTGGGCTCTCGGTAGATGACAACTGCCTGCTTGGATACTTGCTTCCTTCACCCTGTGGCTGTTCAGTCTGTCGTAAGTTTTGGTTGCCAAATGCTTTGTATATGCTTTCCTGCACTTTGCCCCTGAATCATCCCTTCTCCCTCCATTTTCTCTTACCGCTTACCCAACCCTTTTATCCTCTTTGTTTTTTTTTTTCTACCCTTCTCTTTCCCTCCTTATCCCCCCCCTCCCCCCCTCACCGCGTCTCAAGCTCTCTCTACTCTAGGCACTATTGCTCAAGCAATCATGTTGTCACCTCTTTTTGTATAGAATATATCTAATTGTGTTATACTATTGTAACCGCTGTGCCATGCTTATGTTTTTGTTAGCTTCTTCAAACCTCTTTAATAAATAATGTTTGAATCTAGGAGAAAAAATAAAAAACGCCATACAATGTCTATTTCTCCTCCTATCAAGTGTGTAAGTATCATAAAGAAACCTATGTTTAAAATACATTGAGATGGTACAGTTGTCCCCCCATTCACAGAATAGCACCAAAACATGTTCTTTGGATTGCTGCGCTGGATAAAATGTGTGCAGGCCATGCAAGTTTTAGGTGTATGCTGCCATGTCTGGTGGGGTTGCCCCGTTATCAAAGATTGTCGGCATTTGGTTCTCCTCTATTATATTAGTTGTTACTGGTATGTTCCTTCAACTACACTCCTGAGACTCGCTGGTGCCTAGAATCGGTTTAAGTGATTTCACCATCTCCCGCACAATCTTTGTTCTCGCATATTTTAAAATGCGTGCTAGAAACATTCTATTGCATATTTGAACCTCCTTTCACAACCTTGGGCGTATTTGAGTTACGTCCAAGGGCTGCTAAGGGGCTTTTACAGGGGGATCGCTCCTCAACCCCACCCCCCGCCCCCCCCCCTCACCCCCGCTCAGCGGGTTAACAGCGCACGCACGGGTGCGTGGGCTTTTCGCCCGCTGGCGATGTTTAATCCCAATCAGACACCGCGACGCGGCAAGATGGACGCGGCGTTCCTGGAATGAACGCCGATCGAGTGCTGTTGCGCACTCTGATCGTTTATTGGTTCTATATCGGAGCTCAGCGCAGTATGCTTGTACGCTGTGATTGTAAACGAATCAACGGGACATGGTGGTGGGGAGCCTTGTGAAGGCTCCCATGTCACTTTACCTGGACCGGTTTGCCCACATTCCGTCCGCCAGACAGGAAGTGGGTTTGAAACCGATCATCTTTGTTACACCAACTTAATGCTGTGTGTGCCTATGCAATGCCCTTAGGTTATATTAACAATCGCGCCCCCCTAATGGTCTAAGCCATAGGGGGAATGTAAATGTTACAGTAAAAAAAATAAATAAATAAAGTTTTTAAAGTACAAAAAAAGTATTAAAGTTAAAATCACCCCCCCTTTCCAATTTTTCAAAATAAATTTAAAAAGTTACACATATTTGGTATCGCCGCATGACGATAAAGTCCGAACTTTAAAAATCTAACATCATTTATTCGTAGCTGAACACCGTAGAAGAAAAAAAATTCCAAAATGCCAAAATTGCGTTTTTTTGGTCATTTTACGTCACTCAAAAAATGGAATAAAAATGATCAAAAAAGTCGCATGCATTCTAAACTACTAGCGATAAAAAGTACACTTCAGCCCGCAAAAAATGCCCCCTCACCGACGTCCGTAGGTGTTAGTACAAAAAAGTTATTGGTCACACAAACTGGGCGCCGCAAATGTCAAAAATAGAAATGTTTGGAATTTTTTTTTACGGTACCAAAACATAATGGAAACCCTACATGTTTGGTATTGCCGATGCGTAACAACCTGAGAATACAGATAACACATTATATTTACTGAAGATTGAACGCCATAAAAGCAAATCACCCCAGAAACAATGGTCGAAAATACGTTTTTTTTTCACAATTTGTCCCACTTGGAATTTTTTTTGCGGTTTCCCAGTATATTCTATAGTACAGTGAGTATACCATTAGAAAGTACATCTTGTCCCGCAAAATAAAAGCCCTCGATGTGTTATGTAGGTGGAAAAATAAAAAAGTTATGGCTTTCAGAAGGCGAGGGGGGAAAAACGAACGTGTCACAAAAAAAAAAAAAAAAAAACGCCAGGTCCTGAACGGGGTTAATTGGAAGGAACCCAAGGCTCCTTCTTTTGATGAAGTAGTTAGAAGAGTTCACTTTAATTGCGCTTGTGAACTGAGACTGGTTGAATCCCTGTTTATATGTAAAAGGAAGAAATTGCTCTGGGACCCATGGCCGACCTCCAGCTACTGTGCTCCTAATGTTATACATTGACCAGCCACGCCATATCTCTCTACAG
This sequence comes from Phyllomedusa bahiana, assembly GCA_025379985.1. Taxonomy (NCBI): domain Eukaryota; kingdom Metazoa; phylum Chordata; class Amphibia; order Anura; family Hylidae; genus Phyllomedusa; species Phyllomedusa bahiana. Next base: position 63,769 of record JAODAL010022597.1, read on the forward strand.
CAGGATGTGAAGCTGCCTTTTTCTACTTGTGTTACTATTGTGTTAATATCCACGCATGTCTTGTTTACCTTGTTAAAGTCCGTTTGTGGACAATGTAGTTTTATCTTGGTGCATTGTGTTCCTTAGGCCTCGTTCACACGGCTTATTTTGCCGCGGATTGGCACCGTACTCCGCGCCGGATTTGCGCTGCAGTACGGCGCCAATCCGTCGGAGTCATTACGGTAATCCACTGCTCTCGTAGAGAACAGTGGATTCCTCGTCCGCTCCATTCCCCCCTACTCGGCGAATCCGCCGCGGGGGAGAAAGTTGACGTGCACATTATTTACATCGCGTACGCGCCGTAAACAATGCATTGTCTATGGGGCCGGGAGCGGCGCCCCCGCCGCGCTCCGGCCCCACCCCCATCCCGCCCCTTATTCACGGCGGATTTGTGAGCTCAATACGGCAAACAAATCCGTCGGGAATAAGCCGTGTGAACACGGCCTTACTGTATATTATTGGTCAACTGCTCAAGTCTTCAATAAAGATATGTTTAAAGAAGTCAACAGCCCCATTGCGGAATCCTTTAGGATACATTTTTACAGTATCCCAATGGATACCC
>JAODAL010022598.1:0-64365 GCA_025379985.1 Phyllomedusa bahiana
TCAGGGATGAGGGGGGTGCGAGGTCCCAAAAAAAACATTCCCCAAAGACCACACCAGTTTGTGTTTTTCCCGAAATGATGCAGGGTTGTTGTTTTATTTTTTCTCACCGCATCCCAAATTTTCTATCCATTCACTGCTGTGTAAAACATGACTTATTAAAGAAGGAAACTCTTTACCAGTCAGCGGAGGTCAACACCCAGTAATGCCCTGAAAATTGAAGCCTTGTAACTGTAACTTGTTTAGCAGAGGTGCAAGTGACCATCCATCTGCTTTAGAGCCCCATACGCAGTAGGGTTCGCAGCCCTTTTAGCAGCATTTCAATAAGGCCTTCTTCACATAGCTCAGACGTCATATATGTATTTTACCCAATTTTAAGTTGTCTAAATACATTACGAGGGAAAAAGTGCAAACTGTAGCACTTGAACAACACCTTACACATCCAACTTAGTGCACATCTATCGGCAGTCACTTGGCAAATTTTTAGTGCAGCCTGTTGACTGCCTATGTCTCAGAAGACTGCCAGTGCTCAAGGGTGTAATTATGATAATGAGCCACATTAGGGATAAACTGTTCAAAATCTACCTCATGATGTACCTTATGTTTGGCTATATTCTTGGAGATTCAGTAGGAGCAATCTGAAGAAAGACCAGAGTCTTTCTTGCTGAGATATGCTGAGATAGCCACAGGAAATGCTGCTCATGTCCCCGAACACAGATTTACCTAAAGAAAAAAACAAGCTCTAAAGTAAAAACAAGTACTGTAGTATTATTGACAAAGGTGAGCATTGGTAAATCAAGGCTCCTCGGTGTGGTCAGATAAAGGTCAAGCAGCCAGCTATAGGTTATTAATAGTCTTGTGCTTCTGTTTCTGGTCAAAGTCACATTCAACCTGAATCCAAGTGATTTGATTTGGGTCAGCCCAAATCAATTACTATTCATAACCTTAACCCAAAGTTGGAGCTTTGTAAGTGGTAACTTAGGTTTTCCAAATAGGTTAGGATCCGAATGATAAAATCCGGGTTCGGGATGTTCCTAGCCCAAATTTTTTCATAAGTTCAAATAAACCAGTGTCAAACCGGACACAGGTTCGAGCAGCACTAGTTACTAAGTTAATTGTTCAGATCCACACCCTAAAAATGTAACAAGCCATGGAAACAACAAGCAAAAGAGCCCTATAGTCCAACCTGCCTACGCGGGGATCTGTGAATCTACCTACTGTCAGGCCCTATATACCTACCTTCTAGGGGGGACCTTATTTAACTACCTATTGGGAGGGCATTGATACCTACCTACTCAGAGATTTTAAAGAGAACCTGTCACAGAACAAGCTAGTGTCAGCCATGCTGTTTCCAGAGCTGTGTCCCTTATTCTGTAAGATGCTGTATTTTTCATGTATTTAATGCTCAAATCTGCAGTTTTCAGCCAGAAGAGTCATTCGAAGAGTCATTCAAAGAGTCAGTTTTTAGCCTTATGGTGGGCGGGGCTAACACCTACTAATGAATAAGATTTGAGGGGTAATGCTCTAAAACTACAGCATCTTACAAAATAAGGGACACAGCATTGGAAACCGCATGTCTACCAATAGCTTGTGCTGTCCTCAGCAAGGGGGGGTATAACCAATGTGTCAGGTTCCCTTTAAATACCAACCTACTTATTGGGGGAACCTATGTACCTACCTACAGGGGAGCCCTATATACCTACCTACTGGGAGGACCCAACCTACTGAGAGGGTCTATATAGTTGTATAATGGGAGACTATATACCTCCCTACCTACTGTGGGAACATTTACACTTATCTAGATACTGAGGGGGCCTATAAAACACGATTGGTACCTAATGGAGCCAAATCTCATACCACTAAGTGGTTGATATATGAGAGGGCCTATATACCTGCATTGTGAGGATACTTATATACCTACCTACCTACTGAGGGTCTTGTATAGCTACTAAACAGGGGCTTGACTACTTATCTATTTACCATCAAATTTGGGGTTTATTCCCAAAAGGGGGTTTAAATTACCTGTACACTTAAAAGGGACTTTATTTTTTAAATTTCCTATTATTGCCCAAAAATTTTTTAAGGATTTAAGCTATCTAAAAGGAATGTTTGCCTGTCTGCCTGCCTAATTTGGGGGTCTTCATACTGTATGGGGTGTGTACCTACCTACTGAAATGGGGGCCCTTTAATCGGCTGGGGGCACATTCACTGTTACACAGGGTACAATAACTATGTGAGCGCAGGAGGGGTCTAATTTGTGTGGCCCCGGGTTTGGGAGAAGACATCATGATGGTCTGGACCGGATGGAAAAGAAAAGAATGACTCATCAGAAAACGTCAGCTGGAGCCCCCTTGATGAAATGCATGGGGGTTTATTTATATGTCGCGAGCCCCTATATATAAATACTATCTACCATTATATGGGCACTGTATGGCAGGAATAGGGAATTAATATAATGGTTTATATTCAATAACAGTACAATGTTTTTTTTTTAGTCTCTTTATGGTGGTGATATGTGGTCATGATGGGGCAGTATTGTTTCGCCCCCCTTTTTATTGTTATTATTTTAATATCGGGCAAGTAATTAATTTTGGGGAGAACAATATGTGGTATTATCACCCTTTTGGTATTTTTTGTGGCGGTATTATTGATCATGTGTGGGGATTATCGGTTTTTTTATATTATGGAATATTAGTCTTAATATACTGGTTAGTTCACTAACATTATAGTGATATTGGTCACTACATAGTTGTGATATATGGTGATAATGTGGCGGTATTTAACTGTTCAGTGTAAACTCCAACAAAAGCTTAACCCAAAGAACCACAAAGTGCTTCTTTTTGGGCGGAGGGGTAGGAGCAAGAGGGGGCAGACGCTTTGGCTGTATAACTTGTTTTCTTTTTCTTCCCTATCCTGGCCCCATTTCAAATAAAGTGTCTTCTATTAGACAATCCCTTTAAGTAGAAATAATTTCCAAGGCACATTACAAAGCAGACCCAAGTAACATTTTTATATAGATAGATCCAGACAGCTTATCCCATGCAAGTTAATTATGGATGGATCAAAGCACAGGAAATATTAAATATTTTTGCACAGTGCTTTAATAATTGATATCCAGCTTCACCAAAATTTGGTAAGTCTTATGGGCCTTATTTATAAAATTTCACAATTTAGTAAAACAGTAATGAATTTTTGGCATTGCCCCAGATTGATGCACATCTGCCCAGATAGAAGATATAAATCATAGATAATGCCTGCCAGATGGATTAGTGCATAGCTGATTGGAGAGAGTAAGATAAAACTCCATTGCTGACTGCCCAAATGTTCCTGTTAAGATAGTAAGCAGGGTTATTTTCTGGCTGACAAAATATATGGGCTGTAGTTAGGCACCTCTCAACAGGGCAAAGATTCAGTGTGGTGCTCCCCTGAAAAAATACATACCGCTATACCACACACATACATAGTATAAATTTACCAAACGCATTCTTTGTACTAACATATAACAAAAACATAGTATTGATAGGAGGTTTGGACTAATACTTCTTGCAAATGTGATTTAAATCAGCAACCTGTCTTTATTGAAATATTCCAATTCACAGGAGAGAAATTGGCTGACGCGTTTCAGGCAACAATGGTGCCATTCCTAACAGCCTACATACAGATCACAATAGCTAGATCTATGTGTTATCTATGGACCAATCACCAAATTTTTCCATGTCATGTGACAATAAAACAAATAAAAACATGCAAATTATACAAAATATATTCACAAATAGCTACATAAAAACAATCATCAATAATGTAGAATAACCTGATAGGACACACATAGCTAAATGAAAGATATGGCAAGCTTCTCTCTATACCCTGTACAATGCATGAGAAACAATTACCCAAATGAACTTGTGTGAAATGAAAGGACACAGCAGACACATATTTAACACTGTATTGAGTTATATCAGACACGTGCTTGCAAATATGTTTTTGCTAGGCACTGTGTGGTACAACCCTACATACTGCACTCTGCATATGGTACAAGATATACGATAATCCACATGTTTTATTGGAAAATTTATACATAGTTTTATGCTATGGATACAATTATTTGAATAAGACTAAATATAACTTGATGTGGCTATATATATAGGTATATTTTTTATACATAGGTAATTTTTTTGTTTGTAAATATGTTAGATTTTGTGTCATTTGTATGTTTTTACTTGTTTTATTGTCACTAGTATTGAGCGATTACGTTGGCCATCGACATCGGTCAATGGTCGATAGTCGACCATCATCGACAAAATAGTCGATGGTCGATAGTAGATTATGATCGATGACCATTAAAGTCTATGGGAGAGCAAAAAACCCCTTTATTCTTACACCAAACAGGCTGGAAAAGCTGGAATTAACATCCTCAACATTTCAAATGGATACGTGCTACATCTTAGGCAACCACTTAGGTTATAAAAAGCCACAGAAAAAAAATCACACACATTCACTATCCCTGTCTTGCACCACAGCATTACCCCTTAAACCTGCATGACCCACAAATTCAAAAGTGCCAGAAGGTAGTATGATTTGAACCATCATTTTACTTGAACTGGACATTGAATATACATGTCCTGGGCCACAGCATGAGCCCCAAACCTGCATGACCCCAGATTAAAAGTGCCGTAAAAAGGAGAATTAAAACCACCATTTTAGTTTCACTGGACATTGACTATACCTGTCTTGGGCCCACAGCATGAGCCCCAACCTGCATGACCCCAGATTAAAAAACGTGCCGGAAAAGGAGTCTTTGAACCACCATTTTAGTTTCACTGGACATAGACTACCCCTGTCCTGGGCCACAGCATTGACCCCCAAACTGCATGAACCCAGATTAAAAAGTCCCGGAAAAAGGAGTCTTTCAACCACCATTTTAGTTTCACTGGACATATACTGTCCTTGTCCTGGTAGCGCTTGCCCCTCCGTATAAAGTGCGGACCAAATTGAGCTTCACATGGAAATACTGGTGGTTAACGCTCCTGTTCCACCCAGGTACTCTTTTTCTTGGCATTCTTTTTCTCATAATAAATATGTTTTAATATATTAAAGGTAAATATGGAGATATCTCCCAGAATTTATTTATAACCAGGACTGTATCTAGAACAAAGGGGCATCCTCTATGTCTTGAGATAAGAAGGTTTCTACATAAACATAGAAATGGATTCTTTACTGTAAGATAAGTGAGACTGTGGAACTCTCTGCCACAGGAACTTGTCATGGTGAATTCACTAACAGGAGTTCAAAAAGGGCCTGGATGCATTTCTAGATTGCAATAATATAACAAGTTATAGTGTCTAGGATTCTGGAGAATGGTTGTTGATACACAGGGATTTATTCTGACAGATTGGAGTTGGAAAGAAATTTGTCCTCTAAAATGAGAAAAAAAATTCAAAAAGGGTCTGGATACATTTTTAGAGTGTAATAACATAACAAGTTATAGTGACTAGGATTCTGCAGAAGGGTCATTGATCCAGGGATTTATTCTGATTGCCAGATTGAAGTTGGGAAGGAATTTTTTCACTAAAATAAGGGCAAATTGCTTCTACCAAATGAGTGTTTTTGCCTTCTTCTGGGTCAACACTATAGCACAATAGGCTGAACTGGATGGACATCTGTCTTTTTTCAGCCTTGCAAACTGTGTAACTATGTAACTACAGTTATTTTACTCTAAATAAAAAAAATTACTAGAGGAGCGTCAGTGAGAAATAAAACTGCTGAACATCCATCAGTAAAAATTTGTACCCTAAGGGCATGTTCACACTGCGTCACAACTGTCCTCGCCTAAATAATCCATGTGTTTATAATAACTCGCTGATCAGCTTGTTCTTTTTTTCTATAGCGCAGGGGGGCCAGACCCATTAAATTTCATTATCCCCGCCGGCAGGGAAGATGGCAGGTAATCATAGCTCTGTATGAGAGCTATGATTACCTTAATTACAGGACGCAGTTCTGTCTAATAAAATTCGGTCTAAAAGACGCTGTGTGAATATACACTAACGGTAAATCTAACCTTGAAAAACGAGGTCTGTATCCTTTCTTATTGGCTATATTGTTACAGAGGAGCATCGCTAGGCAATTTTATCCGAACCGCAGACATTGGAGCGCCGACGGTGTCTTCAGCTGTATGTGTGTCTGCTGGACACACATACAGATGAAGGCTTCCGCGGAGCAGAGAGCGAGTGCTCCCTGCTCTGTGGGGCACTCCGGTGACCTGCACGCAGGCCTGCAGCCCTTCGGAGTGTCCAGCACAGGTGGCGTGAGTACATCATCACACCGCCTGCGCAGCATGACGTCACGCCGCCTGTGCTGGGTAGAAGATGGAAAGATGAGTACTGGTATTTTTATTTTATATATTCCCTGCCTGTAAACACTGGGGGCCATATTATTATATATACACTGGGGGCCATATTATTATATTATATAAACACTGGGGGCTATATTATTATATATACTGGGGGCCATATTATTATATATATACACTGGGGCCATACTATTATATATACACTGGAGGCCATATTATTATATATACACTGGGGGCCATATTATTATATATACATTGGGGGCCATATTATTATATTTTATAAACAATGGGGGCTATATTATTATATATACTGGGGGCCATATTATTATATATATAAACTGGGGCCAAATTATTATATATACACTGGAGGCCATATTATTAAATTATATATACACTGGGGCCATATTATTATATATACACTGGGGGCCATATTATTGTATCATATATACACTGGGGCCATATTATTATATATACACTGGGGTCCATATTATTATATAATTTTAAATACAAAAACCCGGGGCCATTTTTAATTTTTATTATATATACACATTCCGGGGGCCATATTAAAAATTCCCTTTAAAACCCCACCAGTGGCCTGGAAAAAACCCAGGCGGTCCAGTACCAAGCCACCACACGCATCCAAAACTTGCCAGTATCCACTGGTTCCGGCTTCTCCTAAGCCTCTGAGGACCAGAGCCTCTGTCTCCAGCTCCTTTGTTGCTCCACACTCTGGTTGCAGACCATGCCCCCTGATTACCTGTAGTAGGAGGCCTCTTATAGCCCTACAGGGACTGGCTCAAAGCCTGGCCTGGAACATGGGGACGGACTCCCCCCCAACGCTATGACCATCCCGGGGAAAGGGAAAACCCATACCTGGCTGCCAAGGCAGCCATTCTAGCTACCTGTGTCAGTAACTTATTGTTACTGACACCTCAAGTCTCCTTCCCCAACCGAACCCAGACATTCGGTGGCACGTTTGCAGCAGGTAACTGCTGAATTCCACCTAGTGGCAGAGACCTGTTTAAATGCACACGGGCAGTCTGCCACATATCCCTCCCCCCTTGATAAAGACCGTAGGTCTTTTTCACCTTGTGCCATCACCCCTCCGGGATCAAAGCTCCTACTTTGGGGCAACATCTTCCTTAATTCTTCAGGGGCAGAGACAAAATTGTCCACACTCAACTCAGTTGTGGGCTCACACCATGCACTCAACACATGTTGGGCAACCAACCGTTTACTGCCACTTACTATAGGTGTCACAACCCATGCACGCTCTGCTACACGGATGTTACCACTTTTCACCTGCATGCTGACCTTCACAGGGTTACTGGTGAAAATCCCAATACCAGCGCTATCCGGCCTTGTAGTCTTCTTCCATACCCAGGCTACTCTGATATTGTCCCCACTGGGCAAAGTTTCCACTATCGTGGGTCTCACATCAGCAAAAGGCACCTGGTTGGTCCCAGCAACCACACTAATGGCACCAGAAGCTGTAATAACAGCACACCTGTCAGGGTTTCTATCCACCATGGCCACTTGGGGCGCACCTGAGCCCAAACCTACTACTTCTTTGTCTGCAGGATTATGATGAAACCAAGAGCTCTCTTCAATACGAGTCCTCGGGTCCTCAGCTACCTTCTCCTCGTGGCTACTAGCCGACATCTGGTCTATCTCAGTGACCACCTCAGTGATGATACTCTCCCCTGTAGTAGGACCGACTGTGGTACCATTTACCTCTGTGTCAAGGACCACAGGGTTATTGCAGACAATCCCTACATCTATGAGACCTCTTCTAATAATCTCAGCCTCTTTACTGGGTGAGTTTTTAATGTCTGAGAACTTGCTGATCCCTCCATACACCTGGCTCTCACTAGGGTTCAAGCATACACCCAGCTCTGTGGTGTCTAGCAGCTCACTCCTTCAATCACTGCAGTCTTTGTGACCATGGCAGTAAAAGCTACTGGCAATACAGCAATCATTGGAGCCAGTGAAATGAGTAGAACTACAGATCTCAGCATGACATTTCTCTTCATATTCTGCAGTGCTACACTCCAGCTCTCCATCACAGAGTGTCCACTCTATAATACACTGCTCAGGGCTGCACACAGAATCTGCCTCAGCACACGTCTCCACAACAAGAGGGGCAGAGGATACCTTGTTGCTATGGGCAACGACACCAGCTCCACTTGAGCCTGTAGTGTTAAAACATGCCTCAAGATCATCATCCACCACAGGACATACATTCTCTGCTATACTCTCAGCACAGTTAATCATGACCTCTAGTGGCACACCTTAGCTGCTCTCTACTCCTGCAATCGCTGCAGCACCAGTAGTTACTTGTTCACACAGTCAAGTAGCTGGAGCTAGCTTTGTGATGACGCTAACCTCCCACTGCACAGACTGGGTGACAGCACTACTAGATACAGATACATTTTTCTTCTGATCAGCATTTTCAAATGGCACATTATTCCTAATACAGTTTCTAACAGAGTCACCATCCCCCACAGGTAACGCAGCATGGGAGACACTGAGTTCATAGTTCACAGTCCTGCTGCTCTCAGCACTGTTTTCCAGCATAGGCATAATGTCTGGGCCTCGGCTTGGTTCTCCCTGGTTGTTACACAACCCATGCCTGACAGTCCCAACACAGGTGTCACCCGCAATAAACCCCACTGGAGCAGTCTTACCGGGTCCATGATGGGTCTGCACACCGGATATGGCCTCTGGGAGCAGTCTAGACTTCTCCTGCTGACTGTCCATTTCTGACAGCTCTCTCTGCTGACCGGTGATAGTGGGCTCCTGCTGATCCAGTTGGTTGCCCATGGCAACGGCAGAATGCAGGTCCTGCAGTAATGCAGCCTCTCCAGACGTGGACCTCTTCTTGGCTGGACGACCAGGCCTCCTGGCCACAGGACATCCGCTCAAGCAGTCATCAAGTTTATCACCCTTGGCAACAGCCGTATCCGTAAATCTCAGCGGTTCCACCTGGTCTGGAGTTAACCCACGCTGGTGAGGAACACCTGTAGTAGGAGGCCTCTTATAGCCCTACAGGGACTGGCCCAAAGCCTGGCCTGGAATGTGGGACGGACTCCCACCCAACGCTATGATCGTCCCGGGAAAGGAGACCCATACCTGGCTGCAAGGCAGCCATTCTAGCTACCTGTGTCAGTAACTTATTGTTACTGACACCAGCAAGTCTCCTTCCCCCACCGAACCCAGAAATTCGGTGGCACGTTTGCAGCAGATACCCTGCTGAATTCCACCTAGTGGCATAGACCTGTAACTGCACACAGTCAGTCTGCCAACTTATTATTTATATTATATATATATATATTAATATATATATATATATATATAATGGGGGCTATATTATCTGCCTATAAACCTACCTAACAGGGGCTTATAAAGGAACTCCCCTTCCCATTCTAGAAAAGCTAGTTGCTGAGGGGATAGGACATCACCATACTTTCCTGTATAAACCCCCATTAGGAAGGAAGTTATATAAACTTTCCAGTAGGTAGATAGGCATATAGGTGCTGAAAAAGGGAGGATTCTAAAATGTTTGTGTGGTAAATTCTGCAGAGATGAGTCGTGGCTGGAAGAAGTCATCATGGCGGAAAGTGAACGACTCCGATCAGAAAAGACGTCTCCTGTTCTAAATGTAACTGCAGTGTAATCACTGTAATTTTTCTGCAGAGCCTACATAAAAGTAGTTTATACCATTATGGTCCCTGTATGGCGTTAATATATGTCTTCAGAGCCTGTGTACAACTGATAGTCACATGTAGTGGTCGCATTTGGTCAGCACCTGGTAGTTTTGGATCTTGTAGTGTTGGAGTTTTTTGGTTTTATTTAGTAACAATGATTTGTCTGGTAGATTTGCTCCATGTATCGGTGTATTATTTGGTGACTGTTATTTATAAGGTATAACACTGTCATACGTAGGTGAGCACTTTTGAAAAAGCAAATTTGTCAGGGCTGATTTTCATTGTACAGTGACTGCTGAGGTGATGGACAGGATCTATGTGAAATACGCATAAAATTAGTGACAGGAACATAAGTTTTTTCTCTGTAAAAATACATGCCGTAGTTCACAATGTGGCATGAAAAATATTGTGTGAACCCAGCCCTACTGAGCAAAACGTAACAAACGGTTGGTTAGCTGTTTAAGCAGGACTAAGTCAGAATAGACAAGTTCTTGTCCATTGAAAACAAAAGAGAAATCTTAATGAGAAATTTAGGAACAAAAAAATTTAAGAAAGTTACAAGGTTTTTCAGTATGCAGTTAATAAACTACCACCATCCTGACAACTCCTTTTTAACTGAATCTAGCACCTGGATTTATAGATTGTTGCAGTCCCGGCCTCAGGAACCTCTAATTAGCTACTATTGCTGGGGAAAAATACTATTAGCGCAAAGTATGCTTTTGTGCTTCAAAATGGGCTCTGGCATAAGAGAACACTTCATCCAAACAAACATTCTCCTGTTCAAATAAGAATAGGACCTTAGGCTGACTCAGAAGGATTGCTTTATGGTCAGTGTAGTTAGCACCGTTCTAGATCACTTTCCGCAGCACATTGTCTACAAGTCCCTCTTTTGGCTAGAATGTCAACTGCTAGTGAGGCCCCTAAGTGTTCATGGTTTCGCTTGTAAGGCCCCACAAAAACCAATTTGAGAAGCTGTGCTCTGGGATGTCAATAAGACCTGAAAAGCTTATTTACTTGAGACAAGACCCATTACCAGACATTACTTCTAGATATACACTTCTGAAATGTCTGTAATGAACTGTTTAATACTAAGTAATTGCAAGCGCTTGTGATGAAGGCCCCAGAGTCTGTCATTGCATATAGTAAACATGCACCTGTTATTTTATTTTTATTTTTTGCCACGTTATTTGCGTAATTTGTTTTAACAAATACCACTAATATACTAAAAATTAGCATGAAGTGCAAATCAATGCATCATGGAAATTAAATACTCATTTGCTATATTCATACATTAATAAAGTACGCTCTGTGTAGTCAACAGTGTAGGAAGTAGATAAATAATAAATAAGTATTGAAGTAATTTATACTTCCTTAAACATTTCATAAGTACAACATAGTACAACACAGAGATCATTTACAAAGTAGAGCAACTCTCCTGGGTGACCAACGAGGGTCCGAAGAGTTATCTATCTTATGCAGCTTGGCTATTTTAAATACATTTTCTAGTTTTTTTGATTGAACCAACAGAGTACATGCAGCACTCTCACTTCATTATATAATCTCTGTGACAACTACAGGGGGGGGGGGGATAAGAATTTGATACACTGGTGGTTTTGCAAGTTTTCCCACCTACAAAGAATAGAGAGGTCTGTAATTTTTATCGTAGGTAGATTTCAACTGTGAGAGACAGAGTCTAAAAAAAGATCTGGAAAATCACATTGTATGATTTTTAAATAATTAAATTGCATTTCATTGCATGAAATAAGTATTTGATACAATGCAAAAGCAGAACTTAATATTTGGTACAGAAACTTTTGTTTACAGAGGTCAGATGTTTCCTGTGGTTCTTGACCAAGTTTGCACACACTGCAGCAGCGATTTGGCCCACTCCTCCATACAGATCACCTCCAGATCTTTCAGTTTTCGGTGGCTGTCACTGGGCTACATTGATTTTCAGCTCCCTCCAAAAATTTTCAATTGGGTTCAGGTCTGGAGACCTTAATCCTTCTTACAGAGTCACTTCTTAGTTGCCCTGGTTGTGTGTCTCAGGTGAGTGACCTTCTGGAAGACCCAACCATGACCCATCTTCAATGCACTTATTGAGGGAAGAAGGTCGTTGGCTAAAATCTTGTGATACATGGCCTCATCCATCCTCCCTTCAATATGGTGCAGTTATCATGTCCTCTTTGCAAAATAACACCCCCAAAGTAAGATGCTTCCACCCCCATGCTTCATGGTTAGAATGGTGTTCTTGGGGTTGTACTTGTCCTAAGTCTTCTTCCAAACACAGCGAGTGGAGTTGATACCAAAATGTTCTATTTTGGGCTCATCTGACTACATGACCTTCTCCTGCCTTCTCTGGACTTCAAACAGGCTTGTGCTGGCGTGAGCAGGGGGACCTTGCATGCCCTGCAGGATTTTAATCCATGACGGCGTAGTGTGTTACTAATGGTAATCTTTGAGACTGTGGTCTCAGCTCTATTCAGCTCAGTGATCAGGTGCTCCCTGTAGTTCTGGGCTGATTCCTGACCTTTTTCAGAATCATCCTTACCCCACGAGACGAGATCTTGCATGCAGCCCCAGACCAAAGAAGATTAACAGTCATTTTGTGTTTCTTCCATTTTCTAATAAATGCACCAACAGTTGTTGCCTTCTCACCAAGCTGTTTGCCTATTGTCCACTAGCCCATCCCAGCCTTGTGCAGGTCTACAATTTTGTCTCTTGTGTCTTAGACAGCTGTTTCGTCTTGGCCATGGTGGAAAATTTAGAGTGTGATTGATTGAGTGTGCGGGCAGGTGTCTTTTATACAGTTCACGAGTTCAAACAGGTGCAATTGATTTAGGAAAAGAGTGCAGAGTAGGAGGGCCGATTAAATAAAAACTAACTGGTCTATGAGAGTCAAAGTTCTTGCTGGTTGGTAGGTGATTAAATACTTATTTCATGCAATAAAATGCAAATTAATTGTTTTATAATTTATAATTAATTATTTAAATGGGATTTTCAGGATTTTTTCTCACAGTCTCTCACGGTTGAAATGTACCTTCTCTATTCTTAGGAGGCAGGAAAATCATTAATGTATCAAATACTTATTTTCCCCACAGTAGGACTAGATGCGCCAATATCTGGGGCTGTGTATCAGAAAAGTTATATTAACCTCTTAGTGCTAATATGCCTTTTTACGGCAGTTACTAATGGGCCTTCTTCTGAGTCATAATCCTTTTACAGCAGGATTTGAATAGGTTAGTATAGTCTCTCTTAACCCCTTAGATGCCACAGTTGATGGTAACTGCGGCATTTAGAGGGTTTCAGAGGGAAGGCGTTTCCTCTGTAAGCCTATCCCTCATATCCCTCATGATACACTGTACCATATAAATAGTGAAGTGTTTTTTTAATAAGAATCTCACATGTTTAAGTCTCTCAGTAGAACTAAAAGTTTGTGAGAAAAAAGTTTAATAAAGATATTAAAAAAAACTATTTTCCCTTTTCTTTTCCTTAATTAGGGAAAAACAAATTACAGTACTATTAAATGATAATGTTATTTATATCACAGGATGAATATAATAAAAAAAATAGGTATGCCAAAATTGCTGTTTTTGGGTCAATACTTTACTTTTAAGTGATCAAAACAGTGCATAAACCCCAAAATGTTACCAATGAAAACTACAAGTCTACCCAAATAAGTCCCAAGAAATACAGGAATGTTATGGATATTTAAATGCAGAAACAAACTACACTTTTTTTCAAGTGTTTTTGTTGGGAAAGATGGAGGAGAAGAATAAGAGAAAGAGAACAACTCTTCAGAGACGTCTCCTGTAAGTCCCTGGATGCAACTTTACTGTTATCGTTTGTATGTCTGCAGAGCCTGTGTACACTTGGTATCCAACACTGTATGGTCACTGTATGCTGGTAACATTGGTTGTAGTATAATGGTTTGTATTCAGTAATGGTGTGGTATATTATTCAGTCACAATATGGTGGTGATACGTGGTCATGGTGTGGCAGTATTCGGTCACTATGTGCTGGTGATATGTGGTCTTAGTAGGACATTGGTACTATTAGCCTTGGGATTCTGGTTTTGTGTAGCAACTGTGTAACTATTTTAGTAGTTTTATACATAGCACATTGTGTTAAAGCTTTTTGTATATAATTTGGATTTGGTTGATGGTTATGCACTGTGGCGTATTGTGGCGCATTATGTTACGGGGGCGGGGGGGGAGGGATTTTTTCACCCGCCCTGAGTGCAATTTAGCCTAGGAACGGCCCTGTTCAAGAGATTTAATTTAGGCCTCTAGTAAGACTCATGTATGTTTTGAAAATAAAGAACAGGATTAGGGTTTTAATGGACATAGGTATATTACATATGATGCTGTAGGCTAATACTTTCCTACAAAGTGCCTACAATTTAATACAGAGAGGCACTTAGTTTATTCTGTTATTGATTGCTTGAGAATCTGCAAGAAAATGATAGTCACATGCTTTATCACATGTTATATTATGAAGATAATGATACCTAGAAGTACTGCTATTAGGGAAGAATATTGTGCATTCTTGAGGCATTACATGAGTGCACATGGAAAGCCTGTGGGTCGATAATACAGACCTCTATGTAATCCATGTGCCACCAAACATGATTCATTTATGCGGTAGTGCCATGTGAGTTGCATATTCTTAAAACAATCAATGTATTAACTTCTTAGCCCCTTAGTGACAAGCTTATTTTAGGCATTCATGACTAGGCAATGTTTTTTATTTTTTCATCATCATATTACAAGAGTTGTAACTTTTTTTATTTGTTTGTTGGCATAGACATTGTTATATAAATATAACATATTATATAACAAGTATATTGATTAACACCTGCAAACGAGCACGGAGGTGATGGAGGCTGCACGCTCAGTGGAACAACACATCTCAGCCCGATAATAAGTCTGCATGGACTGTAAGGTTGGACTTTAAATTTCACCCAAAACGGTTACCTCTATACTTTTAAGTTTCTATTGCGCTATGTATGAACATTTTTGTATCGATTAAAATGAAAGAAAAGTGATAAAGTTGTGGCAGCATTATATATAAAGTAGCCCCTTGTAGCCATGTAATAGCTCCCTGTAACCATGTAGTAGCCCCCTGTAGTCAGGTCGTAGCCCCCTGTAGCCAGGTAGTAGCCCCCTGTTACCATGTAGTAGCACCCTGTAGCCATTTAGTAGCCCCTGTAGCCATATAGTAACCCCCTGTAGCCATGTAGTAACCCCCTGTAGCCAGAGAGTAGCCCCTGTAGCCATATAATAACCCAGGTAGCCAGATAGTAGCCCCTGTAGCCATGTAGTAGTCCCCTGTAGCCATGTAGGAACCCCTTATAGCAAGAAAGTAGTCCCTGTAGCCATGTAGTAGCCCCCTGTAGCCAGATAGTAGCCCCTATAGCTATGTAGTAGCCCGCTGTAGCCATGTAGTAGCCCGCTGTAGCAATGTAGTATGCCTCCTGCAGCTAATGATAATAAGCAGGTCCTGGTCCAGGTCCTGGAGCTGGTGTACAGTGTAAGCGGCGAGATGTCATCACTCTGCTTACGCTGTCACAAAGGTCCTGGGATCTCCTGGGCTGGCAGAAGCTGCTGGCTTAGGAGATCCAGCGTCACAGGGGGCGTGGTGAAAACCATTCGCCCCCTGCGATGCTGTTGTGTATGTATAGCGCTCACTGAGGGGGAGAAGAAGACGGTGACGATCCCTCCTGCCTTCTCCCTGTACCAAGCAGCTTGACAGATGAGCGTGAGCAAGCTCCTGACCATGACTCTTGCATGTCCGTTTTACAATGGCCGTGCAGAGTCAGAGGTTAATCGCCGGGCTGGCGAGGATGACAGCTGTGCCACCCCCTCTGTTGAGCAGAACCCTGGGTGGTCGCCTGGCTCGCCTGTCCCTAGGAATGGCCTTGCTATTGAAACCCAATGCAAAATCCATGAAAGAGCCCTACCTACCATGTGCTATTTGTACTACTGGTGTCTTCTAATTTGGCCGAGGGGCCTTTGGACCCCTTCAGGCGCCAGGTACCAGTAGTGACTGCTACCACTGTACCCTTTAGAGCTACACCACTGGCTTTAACTATTTACGGCTGCTTCCAATGCAAACAATCAAATCTTTATTAGATGTGTACCAAACTATCTTAAAAAAAATCAAAGGAAGAATGTAAAGGGTGAATATACTTCTAAACATCTAAAACTTTAAAGTAATTCCTGAGTGCTGCAGAATCACATATTTAATGCCAAGATTTGATACATAACCTTGATACAAGGTTAGATCATAGCACAAAGATGATTTAAGCCTCAGATGGTTGCTTTAAACTTATGACCTTGAAGGATTGTGTGACAAACCTGTGTTCAAAGATATATTGCCACTTTCTGATGCTCATAATGATGGATATAGTTAGGTGTAGATATTATGCAGCAGAGCTTGAATTAAACAACTAGCCATACGGTGCAGATGTAATGAAATATACAACCCTTGGCAAAAAATTATGGAAATTTATAGAGTACTTATAGACCTTACTAAACTGTTGGACCTGGTTTATTGAACAAAAAACATGGCCCCGACAAGAGAGATGTCAATTGAAACAATGGAAAGGATTTAAAAAAATGTTCTATATGGAAAAAAAATATGGAGTGTGAGAAAAGATGCTGGCTGTCCTTAGTCAACTGTGTGTAAAATTTGGTGCAATGGGAAGGTTATAAAAGTAAATATTTGGGTATACTGAGCAAAAAATATAAGCGTCAGGATAGAAAGCCTTGAAAATGTGGAGAAACTGTACAACAAAAGAAAAGAATCAAAAAGGGTAGAAATAGTTAACGGTTGTGTAAATAGTGATGATGATTTGCACTTTCATTTGGGGTACTGGTGCATTAAAGATGATTTATCACCTCCAGGGAAACCTCATGAAGTAACAGGAGACCTGAATACAAACACTTTTTCAAATATGCTTCATTAGGAAAATCAAACTATTTCACCTGTAATTCAGTTTTTAAATAAAGCTCTGGCCCTTTAAGACAGCACTGAAGTTGGGCCAAGTTGGCACCAGAGAGCTTGATGGATTACTATGTTAACAGCTGTGTCAAAGTAACTGCTTCTGAACTGGATGAGTGCACTGTGAAAAGAGGAGCCAGATAGTCCACATAATGTGCCCACTGAGACTCTGGGCTGCTATTTCTGTGCTGGATATAACACTAGCAGCAGTGTAATGCAGATGCTTGTAAATCCTGTCACACTATGTCCTCAGTGTGCTGTGCCTGCTACAATGTATGTAGTGAGAGACTCAGACTACCCTGTACAAGCAGCTATATCCTCAGCTACCTCTCCACATTTGGTATCTCCCAACAGAAAGTGAAACTAAAATCTTTCCTCCTGAGTTCAGCCCTTTGATTTGTTAATGACATGTATTGGAAAAAAAGTCTTAGAATTTCATCTACTATTATATTTTTGTGTTTGTGTGGAGGTGATAGGTACTCTTTAAGCACTAGTAGCCTGTAGTCATCGAGAGAATTACCAGAGGACCCTGGGAAGAAGAAATGAGGGACTACATGTTAGACAGTTCAGTTCAGTTTGGTTAGTTGGTTGAAGAGTGTTGAAGAGGTTGAAGAGTTCAGTTTGGTTAGTTGGTTGAAGAGTGTTGTTCCTTAGTTATAGTTATATGAATGTTCCAGCCTAATCGGTCATCTACATGCTAGCCAGCAGTGGAGCAGGCAAAGGTCATTTACTCCGGACAGTGTCAGACTGGGGGGTCTGGGGCCCTGTACATGAAAATATTACCGGCCTCTTGGACATAAATGCGCCCATTTTACCACATAATACAGTGTGCAAAAATGATCTGTCTATCTCGCATATCTATTTCACACATCTGTCAGTCTAGCATATCATAGACACATGGCTAAGTAGCTCCATCCATATCACCCTCCACCCACATACAATATCCCCCCTCCACATTTCCCTTGGTCAAGCACCTCACCACCTTCTAAAATAAACACCAGCAAGAAAGTAAAAGTGAATATCCTATCACAGGGTCAGGTGTTCCCTCACTTTTACAATCAAGTACACATGTACACTGCCACTATACCCGCACCGATATAACCTACAACACCGCCATATGGAGACCACATAGAGGTCAGACACCAGCTCATGTATAACCTACAACACTGCCATATAGAGACCACATAGAGGTCAGACACCAGCTCAGGTATAACCTACAACACATCCATATAGAGAACACATAGTGGTCAGACACCAGCTCAGGTATAACCTATAATACTGCCATAGGGAGACCACATAGTGGCCAGACACCAGCTCAGGTATAACCTACAACATCACCATATAGAGACCACACAGAGGACAGACATCAGGTCTGGTATAACCTACAACACAACCATATAGAGACCACATAGAGGACAGACACCAGCTCAGGTACAACCTACAACACCGCATATAAGCCCATAGAGGACAGACACACCAGTATAACCTAAACCGCCATATAGAGCCACATAGGGTCAGACACCAGCTCAAGAATAACCTACAACACCGCCATATAGAACCACATAGGGGTCAGACGCCCCCCCCCCCCAGCTCGGTATAATCTAAAAACCCCAAACCATTAGAGACCACATAGTAATCGGGCCCCAGCTCGGGTCAATATCACATTACAATAAATACAGCACGACCAAACATAGCAGAAAAAATAACCCTGACGTCCGGGGACCCCACCAGGAACGTTTTCCCTTTGATGTTTTCTTTCCCCTTTTTTTCCCCTGAGTCGTTCTTATTCCCTTTTCTTCTGCATCGGGGTTCCACACCGCCATGATACTTGCCCTTTGGCCACCATTTTGTCCCTGCAAAAATTTTACCCACAAATATCGAAAATAATCCTCACTTTTTCCAGCACCTTTTTTACTAGTGTTGGCGTTTTACGTTGGCTATCGACATCAGGCATAGTCGATAGTGGGCCAAAAATCGATAAGGTTTTTCGATAGTCGATAGTCATCATCTCCAAAGCCCATTAAAGCTATGGGAGACCCAAAAACCCCCTTTCTTTTCTTACCCCCAAAAACAGGCGGGAAAAAGCGGGGAATTAACCCACAACATCAAATGGATACCGCAAACTTTCCTTGGGCCCCCCCCTTTGGGCTAAAAAAAGGCCACAGAAAAAAAGCCCACAAAACATTCACTACCCCTTGCTTGTACCACAGCATCCCCTTAAAACCTGCATCACCCAAAAATTTTAAAAAAAGTGCCAGAAGGCAGTATTTTTTTTTTTTTTGAACAACCCATTTTACTTGAACTGACATTGAATTCCCGGGTCCTGGAACCAGAAAGCCCCAAAAAAACCCCTGAAAGACCCACAAAATTAAAAATTTGGCCGGAAAGGGAAAGTATCTTTAACCACCTTTTTAGTTGAACGGGGAAAATTGACAAACCCCGTCCTGGACCGCGGCAAAAACCCTTAAACCTGTCAGACCCCCAGATTAAAAATCCCGGAAAAAAAGGAGCCCTTTCAACCACCATTTTTAGTTAAAACTGGCATTGACAAACCCTGTCCTGGACCGCAGAAAGGACCCTTAAACCTTTCCCTGACCTTCCCCCAAATTTTAAAAAGGGTTCCGGGAAAAAGGAGTTTTTTCAGCCACCAATTTTATTTTTTCATTTGGACATTAAATAGAATTTGTCCTGGACCGCAGAAACCCATTAAACCTGCCTAAACCCCCCAAATTAAAAAGGGCCGGGAAAAAAAGGGGCTTTCAACCACCATTTTATTTGGGAATTTGGACTTTGAAAAACCCCCTGTCCGGGACCGCAGCTTTGACCCTTTAAACCGGGTCAAACCCACAGATTAAAAAGTGCCGGAAAAAGGATCTTTCAACCACCATTTTGGGTTTTGAACGGGACATTGATTTTACCTTTTCCTGTGCCACACCCAGGGCCCCCGGGGGGCCGGAGTTACAGGGGGTTTGCGGTGAGAGCCCAGGCTGGAAACCGTCATCTATTAAACACGGGTTTAAAAGGGCCCTAAATGACGCAGAAACCCGAAAATTTCATGCTGAAGCAGAGTCGGAAGGGGAAAAATGTGAGAACTCCACCCTTCCCCTCAGTACACAGTAAAAGAGGGGGTAGCGCTTGCCCCTCAGAAAGGGGTTTTTGGCCCAAATTTGGGAGCTTAACTTGGAAATACTGGGGGTTTAAAACCTCCGGGTTAACACCCAGGGCCCTTTTTCTTGGCTTTTCTTTTTCTCTTTTTTACTCAACGGCTGGGGGAAATGGCCCCCCTTTTAAATTTTTTTTCTCTGTCCGTGCTCCATACCCCATGTCCCCCTGAAAAACCCCTAATCGGGTCAATTTTTTCCTTTACCCCCCCTTGTACAATTCAGAGGAATTTTTTTAAAAACACTTTTTGTACATGAAAGGGGTTTTTTTTGGGTATTTTAAATTTTCTAGAAAACACATTTTTAAAATAGGAGGGAAAATCCCCCCAAAGTCTTTTTTTTCCCCTTTTTTTAAATTATAAAAAAAGGGGGTTTGTCTCAATACAGGATTGATACAAATTTTAAAAAATTTTGCAAAAACAAGTCTTTTTTGCAATAGTGTCCATTAACATGTCCTACCTATTCCGTTTCTTGACAGCACCATCACCCTTGACCACTCTGACAATTGTGAAGAAAAAATGTCCCGTTAAAACAACATTTTTTAAAAATAGGAAACCCGTAGTATAGCTGCATGCACAGCAAAATCCCCCCAAAAAATTTAAAACAAGACCCCTGAGCCACTTTTGGGCAATTTTTGAAGAAAAAAATGTTTTTGTTAGACACAACATTTTTTATAATAAGGGCCGTAGTATAGCGCCTGTCACAGCAAAATGCCCCCAAAAATTCCCAAAAAATTACCCAGGAGCCACTTTTGACAATTGTGAAGAACAAAAGTCTATTAAAACAACATTTTTTTTTAATAGGACCTGAATAATTTCGCATTTCAAAGCAGATACCCAAAAAATTAAAAAAAAACTTCTCAGCCCCCCTGTTAAAAATTGTGGGGAGAAAGCCACTTTGAAGCCACCCTCTCGTTTCCCAAAAGGGCCATTATTATACCCTTAAACTCACAGCAACATGGGCCCCCAAAAAATTTTTAAAAAATGACTTTTTCAGCCCCTTTTTAAAAATTTTTGAGGGAGAAATGCCACTTAAAAACCACATTTTTTGTTCCAAAGGACCATTATTAAATTTCTAAACTCCCCAGCCCAAAATGACCCCTTAAAAAATTTTTAAAAATGACTTTCTCAAGGGCCCCTGGTTTTTTAAAAATTTTGGGGGGGAGAAATGCCACTTTTAAAAACCCCATTTCTGTTTCCAAAAAACCAAAAAAATTTTTCCGTAAACATCACAGCAACAAGACCCCAAAAAATTATAAAAATACCTTTTTCAGCCACTGGTTTAAAAAATTTTGAGGAACATGACCCCAAAACCAATTTACAATGGGGAAAAAAATTTTAAAGGGTGAAGTAAGTAAAGGAATTTTGGTTTTGGGCATGAAACCTTTGGGGTCTTTTTCAGTCCCCACAGCAAAAACCCGCAAAATGAACTGTTGGGAACTTAAAATAAAAAAATTTCCGTAAAGAAAAGATCATTTTAAAAAAAAGTTTTCAAGAGGACCAAATTTTTTGTTTTTAAGGAATGTGGGAATAACCCAAACTAAATCGGTGACCTCGGGAATTGGGCCCCCAACATCATCAGAGATCCATGCCTGATTCATCTTTGATGAAAGGGGCCAAAAAGATCCACATTATCTGTGGGAAAACCGGATTTTGTTTTTTCTGTTTAATTTACTCCCCGGCTGTGATGAAGGTTTCCCCTCAGGGTAGACCCCTGGCTGGGTTGGGGAGGACAACACTTCTATGGCGTGGGGACCAGCCCCGGGGGCCCTTCGTCCATTTTGGGTACCCCCGGGAAATCTATTGGGGTCCCCAAACAATACAAAAAAAATCGGTGTTGAGGGCGCAGATAGTCCCCTGCACTAAAATCTTAAGCTTTCTCTGGGGGTTGTATGTGGCCCTGCATTGCAAGGGGTTGGTGAGGTTGGGAAAAAAAGATTGCCATAGGTCCCCCATTTTTGGCCCTTTTGCCCCCTTTTCCTGCTGCGGGTGGGCCCCTACCCGGGTTTTCTTGGCACCCTACCCGCTGTCACGCGCGGGTTTTTTGTTCCACCGGGACACTTGAAAACGTGAAACAGCCCAACAATGTCTCCAGTTGATTAATCAGCAAGGCTCCATTTCCTGCATTTTTTTCTCTCTATTTGGGTGGGGGGGAAGGAAAAGGGGTGAGTTTTGTTTTGGGGACCGGGGGATCCCGGAGGGTGGCCACCCATAACTGTTGTTTTATTTTTGGGTGGCCTTTTAAAGGGGGGGATCATTTTTGGAGGAAATGGACGTCCAAACACTCCCTGGGGGGAGATGGAGCCTTGAAATTTCCCAAAACCTCTGGGGCAGGGGGACTAGCAAACCCGATCTTTCCCCATCTTCCTCCTCCCCTCAAAATTTGCGCCAACCTCTTTCCAAGGCAGGGGCGTCGGAAAAATCGGTGTCTAGGAATACCTCCTCCTCCTCCTCCGCGCCTCCGGCATAGCTTCAGCAAAAGCCCTGACTTGCCTGAGTTTATCACCCTGAGAGCTGATGCCCACCTTTTCCCCTAGCTCTTTGGGCCCCTGAACCCCCGCCAAATTTAAAAACCGATGAAATTTGTGAAACTGTCGGGCCTTGTGGATTTGAGGAGAGAAAAGGGTCCGTGTCCCATTGTGTCTGTCTCCTCCCCCGGCGCTGGCGGGCCTTTTTTTTACAGAGTTCCCCAAAGATCGTTTTTAGAACAAGATCCCACAATGCTCATGCCCGACCCAAAGGGGATTGTCCGCAACCCGACCAATTTGGGGGCTTCTTTAAAAATGGCAAGGATGCTGCAGAAACTCTTTCACCTGCCTCCGAATCTGGGTTGGGCTCAAAAACCCCGAGGGGGCCCCCAAACCCCTGCTTGTCAGGGGCCCTGTGTCACTTCGTACTGCGTAATGGGGATTGCGCGCTGCCACAATCGCTGGAAACAAAGGGAGGGTGGGAATTCCAGGGGTTTTGCCCACCAACAAAAAACGGTTTAAAAGGGAGGGCCGGGGCTGGGGCGCTGCAAAACAGGGCCAAAGGGGGGGGAAAGAAGCAGGGGGCGAACGGCGGAAGTACGATCTCAGAAACCCCGAGCCTTCTGCACAGGCAGGGCCAAAACCCGGGGGAGCTCTTAAAATTTTTTTGGACGAAACCCGGTTTTTGGGCATGTTTCCCCGGCAAGGGATTTGGGTCCAGCCTACCGAACTTAAGGGCGGGCCCGCAGATTTTGGCCCGTTAAACCGGGAAACCCCCCTTGCCTGGCCCAAGGTTTCTTTACCCCCCAGGGGGCCTCGGGGTTCCCCGGGGGCGGGAGAGCCGTCCACAAACTTTCCCGACCTGTGTGGGGACAGCTCCCCAAAACAGATTAAAATCAAAACGCTTGGTTTTCCCCCCTAGGGACGTGATTCCCCCAGAGGACCTTGGGGGAAAGAAACCCTGCAAACCCCCCTTGGTTTTGAAGAGCGTGCCTGAGCCTGAGAGCCCCCCCTCACCCCCCGAGACATCCACCCCCAGCTCACCCAGTGAAACTTTCACCCGAAAAATATGCCCCCCCCCCCGGGCCCGGGGCCCTGCTTAAAAATCCAAAGTCGGTTGGGGCAAAGGACTTTTCCACCACAAATGCCAAAAATGCGCTTGAAAATTTTTTTGATGACACTGGCCTGGGCCCGGGCAGGGACGGCTTTTTCTGCAAAGAAATGCCTGCTTCGGGATCTGGTTTTTTGGGCCGGGGAGGGGGCCCGAACCCTGGCGGAAAACCATCTTGTCCACCCCGACGGAAAAGGGAACATTTCCAAAAGGCCCAAAAACCTGGGAATGCCCACATTCAGCTTTTGGGTTTGGGGGTGGGTTTTTGGGTTAAATTGGGGTTTTTTTCTTTCTCCCCAAAACCTGGAAGGGCATAAGGCTGGCTGCTAGACTGGCCGCTGTTTTGGGGGTGCAGGGCGTCAATCTGGCGGAAGGAAAGGGTTTAAAATGGGTTTTCGGTTTGGGGGCAGGGGGAAATTGGGCGATGGTGGAGGCGAAGGGGGAGGCCCGATCCCTAAAGACTCGAAGACTGGGGAAACTGAGGAACGCTTGTGGGGGGGGGAGGAGGAGGAGCGGGGGACAAGGGGGTGTTTACAGTGGTTGGGAGGCCCCCGGGGTCAGTCTGGGCTTTTTTGGGGCCCAATTTTTCCCTCCCCCCCTTTCCCAAATCAAACATTCGCTGCATGTGAAATAGACAGTTGGGTTTGGTTTGGGTTTAACCCCTTTTGGTTCTTTTCCCTACTTAAAGCGTTTACGGGAAAACGGGGATATGACAAACGCTGGTTAAACAGAGGGTTGCTCAAAGAAGGGGGGCCGGCTTGAGAGGCCTGGACCTTTTTTGACGGCGAAAGCGAGGAGCGGGGTTTCGCTGACCCCTGGCTGGCGGAAAACCCTATCAGCGGGCCCTTTTGCACCGCCGCCCCCTCCCTTTTTGTGGCGGGACACTACCCCCCCTCGTCTTCCCCCGGCCACCCGATGAACCCCTCGCAAGCAAATTCTGCGGAAAAACCACGATGGATCCCGGGAATGGGCTCGTCCCCATCATCATTTAACCCAGGGGACCCTTTGGGAACCTGACTTTCTTTTTATCCAAAGCTTCGGGCTACAAGCAAGAAGGCCTGCCAAGGCGTTGCCCACCCCCGGATTTTTGCCGATTTACCGGCTTCCCCTTTTCCCCCCTGATGGCATCAGTAAAATGGGGGCAAAGCAGACTAAATCACCTCTTTTATCTTTTTTAAAAAGCCTTCTGACCCCAACCCGGGTTTATGTCATCAAAGAGGTCTTCAGACAATTGGGGTTATCCACAGTGGTGGGAAAACGGTTACATTTTGGGCTGCTTCAAAATTTTGGGCGGAAGCTGATTTATGCTGGGTGACGAAAATTTTGGCCATTACTGGGAGGACGAGAGGTAAAAACGGGTGGAGCGGTTGCATTAACCCCTGAAGGACAGATTTGGGGAAGCGGTTTCGTTTTTGAGATTTACAGGGCCCGAGCCAGCGATGACAGGCCTTTAAAGGTCCCTGCAAAAAAACGATCCCTGGCATGCGTGTTTTCACCACACTGGAAGGGGCGACCTTTTCCGGGACCCTTTTACCCCCAAGTGCCCACCCCCCTTTTGGGTCGCTTACCACCTGCATTTTCCCCCAACCATGGGACAGAAATATAAAAATTTGAGAAGGAAAGGAATAGTTTTTGGAAAGTCTCTTTTTAAAAGACAGCAAATACAGCTATTCCAATCCCTCAAATCAAAACAAAATTGCTGATTCAAATTTAACTGCAAGGTGTCTCTATCAACAAATCTGGACTGGCAAAATCCAAAAAAAACATCTTTTATTTTTCATATAAAACCCCGGTATTTTTTTGCACCTTTCAATTCCCCGGGGACTAAAAAAAATTGCTG
The DNA here is from genome assembly GCA_025379985.1 of Phyllomedusa bahiana. Classification (NCBI taxonomy): domain Eukaryota; kingdom Metazoa; phylum Chordata; class Amphibia; order Anura; family Hylidae; genus Phyllomedusa; species Phyllomedusa bahiana. The sequence continues at coordinate 25,635 of JAODAL010022598.1, forward strand.
TTTTCAGATTTATGCAAGCTGCGCAATGAAAAAACTTAGTGGGGGGCAAAGTCAAAAACCAAATTGTTATGTTTTCGTATAATGCAGGGTATTTTTTTGCCCCTTTCAATTCACCGTGGTGACTATAAAATTGCTTTTTTCCCAGTTTTACTCAAGCTCTCAATGAACAAAGCGAAAATCCCCAAAGCAAAAAAACGTATCTTTTTATGTTTTCGTATAATACACATTTTTTTTGCATTTTTCAATTCACCTTGGTCTATAAAATTGCTTTTTAAATTTTAAACGGCAAGTTTGTTAAATAAACAAAGCTTAGTGCGCCAAATCAAAAAACACGTATCTGAAATGTATTCGGAACTAAAAGTATTTTTTTGCACCTTTTAAAAATTCACCTGGGGTGACTATAAAATTGCTTTTTTAAAATTTTTACGTCAACTGCGTCAATGAACAAAGCTTAGGCGCCAAATCAAAAACACTACTGTTAGTTTTCAATAAACAGGGTTTTTTTTTGCACCTTCAATTCACCTGTGTGAATATAAATTGCTGTTTTCAGATTTACGGCAAGCTGCGTCAATGAACAAACGGGGTTCGCAAAAGTCAAAAAACACGTACTGTTAGTTTTCGTATAATAAAACGGTTTTTTTTTGCACCTTTCAATTTCACCTTGGTGACTATAGAATTCGGTTTTTAAGATTTACTGATGCTGCTCAATAACAAAGCTGGGTGCGCAAAAGTAAAAAACACGTACGTTATTTTTTCGTATAATACAGGGCATTTGGGGGGGGGGCCCCCCTTTCAATTCACCTGTGGTGACAATTATGTTAGCATTACTTTGGGGCATCGACACGGGCATAGTCGATAGTGGGCCCACCACAATAAGGTTTTTCGATAGTCGATCATCCCCGATGACCATAAAGCTAGGGGAGAAAAACAACACCCACAACCCCCGGTCGGGAAAGCGGGAATTAACGCCCAACATCAAATAATACCTGCTAAATCTTAGGCACAACACTTAGGCTATAAAAGCCACAGAAAAAAAGTCACACACCACACTATCCCTGCTTTTACCACAGCAGACCCTTAAACCTGCATCACCCCAAAAAAAAAAGTGCCCAAAGGGGTATTATTTGAACCATCATTTTACTTGAACGGACATTGAATACCCGTCCTGGGAAAGCAGCTGACCCCAAAAAAACCGCATGACCCACAGATTAAAAATGCCGGGGAAAAAGTAGTCCCTTGAACCACCATTTTATTTTTCCCCGGGGACATTGACAAACCCTGTCCTGGACCGCAGCTGCCCCTTTAAAACCCTTTGTCAAACCCCACAAAATTAAAACGTCCCGGGAAAAAAAGGAGTCTTTAAAACCACCATTTTTTTAAACTGGACATTGACTAAACTGCCCTGGACCGAGTATACCTTTAAAAACCCTGTCTGCCCCCAAAAAAAAAAGTGCCAAAAAAGGGAAAGTTTTTCAAACCCCCAAATTTTATTTGGGAACTGGACATTAAAAAACCCCTGTCCTGACCAAAGAAAGCCCCCTTAAACCTCCATGACACACAGATTAAAAAGTGCCGGAAAAAAAAGGGGTTTTTAAACCCACCATTTTAAATTGAACTGGACATTAAACAATCCCGTCCGGACCGCAGAAATGACCTTTAAAACCCCGCCCTAAACCCCCCAAAAAAAAAAAGTCCCGGGAAAAAAGGGGGTTTTTAAAACCACCATTTTAGTTGAACTGGACTTTTGACTATCCCTGTCCGGGTTCCACAGCATGACCCATGGCCGAGTTACGGTGGGTGGGGTTGAGAGCCCAGGTTTGGCGCCCCTTCATCTTTTTAAAAACAGGTTAAAATCCCCTTTGAGACGCAGCAAACGAAAACTGTCGTGCTGAAGCAGATGCGGAAGGGGGAAGTGTGAAACTCCACCCTTTCCTCATAAAACAGTAAAAACCCCTGGGGTAGCGCTTCCCCCCTCCGAAAGTGTGCGGCCCAAATTTGACCCTTCACGGGAAAATACTGGTTTTTTAACGCTCCGTTACACCCAGGTGCCCTTTTTTTTTTGGCATTTTTTTTCCCTAAATTTTACTCAACTTGTTTGGAGGAAATGGTCTCTGTACTTTTTTTTTCCTGCCCCTGCTCCATACTCCATGTCCTCTGAAAAAACCTAAAAACGGGGTCAATTTTTTCCCCTCTCCACCCCCCCCCTTTGGGTACAATTCAGGGAAAATTTTTTTTTAACCCAGCTATTTTTTTACAGAAAGTTTTTTAGTATTTTAATTCTAGAAAACACATTTTTTAAAATGGGAAAGGGAATCCCACCATGCCCTTTTTTTCCCTTTTTTTTTTAAATTAAAATTAAAATGGGTTGGGTTCTCAATACGGGGGATTGATACAAATTTTTAAAAGATCTTGCAAAAACAAGTTTTTTTTGGCAAAAAGGGTGCCATTAACATGTCCTACCTGTTCCTGTTTTTTGACAGCACCATCACCCAAAGAGCCACTCTTGACAATTGTAAAAGAACAAAGGGTCTTTTAAAGCAACAACATTTTTTTAAAATAGGGACCTGAGTATAGCTGCATGCACAGCAAAATGCCTCCAAAAAATTCAAAGCAGGCCCCCTTGAGCACTTTGGAAAATTTTGGTGAAGAAAAATTATGTTAGAAAAACTTTTTTTTATAATGGGAAACCTGTAGTATACTGCTGTCACAGAAAAATTTGCCCCCCAAAAATTTAAAAACTTTTGCCCCCAATGAGCCATTTTTGAAAATTTGTGAAGAAAAAAAATCTATTAAAAAAACAACTTTTTTTAAAATAGGCCCTTAAAATTTTTGGGCTGCATTTCAAAGCAGCTTTAACCCAAAAAATTATAAAAAAGACTTCCGGGCCCCCTTTTAAAAAAAATTGTGAGGGAGAAATTTTCCATTTTAAAAACCACATTTCCTGTTCCAAAGGACCATAATTATTCCCGGGTACCTCACACAACATGACCCCAAAAAAATTAAATAAAATGACTTCTCAGCCACTTTTTAAAAATTGTGGGGCAAATGACCCCAAAACCTTTGACAATGCCAAAAATTTCCCAAAAAGGATAAAAGTGTTTAAATGGAATATGGTTTTTGCCCCATAAAACCCCTATGTGTTTTTTAAACAGTCCCCCTCACAGCAAAACCAGAAAAATTTAACTGTTGGGAATTTGAGAAAAAAAAAATTTGCAGTAAGAAAGATCATTTTAAAAATAATTTTTTTTAAAGGGAGGCCCAATTTTTTTTTTGGAGAGGAAAATGTGAATTTGGCCCCAGCAACAAAACGGTGACCCGGGGCTTTGGGGGGCCACAACAAAAATCAAGATCCAGGGCCCTGATTCATTTTGGGAAAAAATAAAACGATCCACATTAATTTTGGGGGAAAGCCGGTTTCCCTTTTTTCCCTGTAATGATTTCCCTCCGGCTGTGCTAAAGGCCCCGCTCGGGAAATTGACGCTGGCTCCCTGGAAAGGACAACACCATCTATCTTTGGCGACCCAGCCAGGCCATTTTTCCATTTTGGATACCCAAACCCTATTGGGCCCGGGGAACCCCAAAACAAAAACATCGTTTTTTGAAAACGCAGATAGCCTTTGCCCCAATGATCTTAACTGGTCTCTAGGTGTTTTTTTGGGGTGCCCTGCATTGAAAGCGTTGGTGTTTTTTGGTTTAAATAAAAAATTCCCAAAGGGGGTTCACCCTTTAGGCTTTTTGGCCACCTTGCCTGTTTGCCGCAAACGGCTTTTTTGGCACTCAAACTGTGTCACGTCGCGGGGCGTTGTTCCCCCCGGGGAAAATTTGAAGAATTTTAAAGAAAGATGCAACAAAAGTCTCCATTTGACAATCACCCAAGGTCTCCATTTCCTCTTTTTTACTCTCTTTTTTGGGTGGGGGGAAAAGGAAAAGTGCTGAGTTTTTGTTTGGTACCGGGGATCCAGGAGGGGGGCCACCCAGAAAACTTGGTTTTCTTTTTGGGATGGCCTTAAAATTCGAGGATCATGTTGGGGGAAATGAATCATCCAAGCACAAAAATTTTAGAATGGAGCCTTAAATTTCCCCCAAGCCCTGGGTCGGGGGGCACAAGCAAACTGATCTTCCTCATCTTCCCCCTCCGCCTCAAATTCGCCCAAAACCTCTACCAAAGGCGGGGACGTCGGTAAACTTTGGGTTTTCCCTAGGAAAAACCTCCTCCCCTTCTCCGCTGCCCCCGGGCACGGGCTTCAACACACCCCTTTACTTCCCCTGAATGATGCACCCTAGAGCTGTGCGCCCCCCCCCCCCCCCCCCCACCCCCCCCCTTTTGCACTCCTCTTTACCCCGAACCACTCCCCTAATGAAGACCAGAAATTTTTAAACTGTCGGGCCTTGTGGATTGACGGAGAGAAAGGCTCCGTGCCGAAATCTGAAATCCGCCCTCCTCCCCCCGTCGCTGGGGGGGAAACCTTTTGTTTCAGAGTGTCCAACGATCGTTCCGAAAAAAGATCACCCCAAAGCTCATGCTGATAAGGGCAAATTTTCCACACTGACCATTTTGGTGGGTTCTCAAAACCCGGCCCCCGGGTTGGGGCAGAGCCCCTTTCACCCCGCCCTCCACTCTCGTGGGTCCCAACACCCCCCAGGTCCGCAAGCTGGGTTTCAGGCCATGGTTTTCCTTCGTACTGGGGTAATGGGTTTTCGCAGCTTTCCACAATCGCTGGGGCATGTGGGGGGGTAGAATTCCAGCTGTTTTCCACGCAAAAATGAACGGGGTTTAAAGGGGAGGCCGATCTGACCGCTTGGAAGCAGCCAGGCGGGACGAAGCAGGGGGGGCGAACAGCGGAAAATTGCAACTCAAAACCTCAAGCCTTCTTTTACAGGCATTTCCCCCCCCCCCGTAGCTCTTTTGAAATTTCTGAAAAGACCAGTTTTAAAGAAAGTCGGGAAGGGATGTGCTCCACCCTACCGATCCCTTAATGGCGGCCACAGATTTCGCCCCTTTTTCCCCATACCATCTTGCCCGGACAAGGTTTTTGTCACCCACCCAAACGCCCCGTTCTCGGTTTTCCCGGGGATCCGTCCCGCTTTTGACCTTTGGGGGGGACGGTCTCCAAGAAAAGATTAATTTCAAAATACCGGGGTTTGGGTTTTTCTGGGCACGTGTGCCCCCAAGGACCTTTGGGGGGGAAAAGCCCTGCACCATCCCTGCGGTATTGAAGAGCGTGGGGCCGACCTGAAGCCCCCGGACACCCCCAGGACCCCGCCATCTCACCCATGAGCTGTTTACAGAGATATAGGGGGGCCTTTTCCGTGCTTTCTAGTCCCATGTTTCGGTGGTCCCGAAAGGGCTTTTTTCCCCGGGCCCCAGATGCAACAAAAAAACCCCTTGAAATTTTAGATGACACTGGCTGGGGAAGGGGAGGGAAAGGCTTTTTTTGGGAAAGAAAAAGCCTTCTCGGCATCTGGTATTGGGGGGGGGAAGGGGAGGGCCATGACATGGGGGGAAAACCCCCTTCCCGTGTCCCAAACCAAACGGAAAGGGCAACATTTCCAAGGCCAAAAGCCCGGCAATGCCCCACATTCAACAAATTGGCAATCCGGCCCCTACCATAAAACACATATATTTATTTTTTTTAAATCATTAAAAACATAGATATGTCCGCTCCCTTGGCGTTTAAAGCAGTCATGAAAAACAAACGATATAGGATACCCTTTGGTTTATTTAAACCCGGGCGCCGTTCATTTTCAAAAGTCCCAATAGACCATAAACCCGGGCCTTTTAAACCCAGCGGAGTTTCCTAAGATACCCAGGACCCCGGACTGGGGCCACGTCAGGAAACGACGTTTCGAGACAGTGTTGCCCTCTTTCTCCAAACAGCCACACCAGTGGTTTAAAAAAGGGGTTCCTTTATAAAGGGGAAAACCGACACAACAAAAAAAACAAGAATAAAAAAAACCACTACAACGTTTCAAAAATAAAATTTAAAACCCAAAAATTTTTGTTAATTTTTCCTTTAGGTGGCTAATGAATTTCCCTACTTTGGAAAAAAGAAAGCCTCCCTCGCAGGGAACCTTTTTCCCAAACGATCACTGCAGGTTCACCAGTAACCCCTTTCCCTAATAAAACCCCACTTCAACTCTGCTTTGCCCGTGTCCCCCTCATTACCCAAAGACGGGCTAGAAAAAGTTTCCCATGCCAAATTTCCCCATCCCTTTTTTTCCCGAAATGCTGACATCTTTTTTCATATACTGCCGAATCACCGACCTGTGTTCATTAAGAAAGGGTTTTTTATCTGTCTAGTATCTGGGCCCAAAATTGTCTTTTTTTCGGGGGATTTAATCATATAGACTAAAATTATAGCTAAATTTTTGTGTGGAAAACCCTTTTTTCCCTTTTTTTGTTTTTGAAAGGGATTTTTTTAAGGGTTTGTCAGTGGTTTTTATTATTCTTGTTTTTTATTGTTTTGTCGGCTTTTCTTTATAAAGAATGCCTATAAAATGGGGGGGTGCACCTGCTTTAGAAAGAGGGGGAAAACTGCTCGAAACGTCGCTGCCTACGTGCGGCCACCCGGGCTCCTGGGGGGTATCTCTCAGGAAACCCCGCTGGGTCAAGACCCGTGAAAGGTCCCCTGGACATTGCTACTGAAAGGCGATCCGCCGCAAAATAAACCTAAAAATCCTATAACGATTGTTTTCATTACGCATAAAAGGCCCCAAAGGGGACGGACCCTATGATGCTTTAAAAGGGTTTTTCAAAATAAATATAAAGTGTTTTTATGGGACGGCCGGATTGCTAATTTGTTGCAAACATATAGGATGGGGGGTTTAGATTCCCCCCTATCTGTGCTGAACGGAAAACAGGTTAACATAAGGGCTAGTTTTCTTTTTTTAAAAATCCGACATTCAGGCTTTTGGTTTTTGGGATGGTTTGGGTTAAATGTTTCTTCTGCCCCAAAACCCGGAAACAAAGGCGGCGCTAACGGGCCCCCTTTAGGGTGTCAGGTCTCAACTGGGGAAGGAAAGGGGTAGGATGGTCTTGTGGTGCTGGGGCTTGGGCGACGGTGGAGGCTGAAGCGAGACTGATCCCTGTCAGACTTAGAGACATGGGCAGCTGAGGAACCTTGGGGGGTGGCGGGGGAGGAGGAGGCGGAACAGAAGGTGTGACAGGGGTTGGAGGCCGCGTGGTCGGGCCTTTTTTGCCAAGTTTCCCTCCATTTAAATCATGCATTCCGCATGTAAACTAACTTTTGGGGTGGTTAACCACTTAAGGGTTTTTTGCCTCATTTAAAATGCTTTACGGCAAAGGCGGCATATACATCGCGGGGTAACCAAGGTTTGCTCAAAGAAGGCCCGGGGTTTGGAGGCCTGGACCTTTTTGACGGCTAAGGGGGAGGGGGGTTTGCGCTGACCGTGGCGGGGGAATCATATCAGCGACTTCTCCCACGCCCTCTCCCTTTTTGTGGGGGCACTAAACCCCATGTCTTCCTCCTCTCCACGATGAAGCGCTCGAAGCAAATTCGCGGAAAAGACCACGATGGATCCGCAATGTCGTCATCATCTCATCATCAAACAGGTGACTTGGGCTCCCGACTTTTCTGCATCCAGAAGCTGGGGGGGCTACAAAAGCAAACCGCCCGGGTTTTTTTTTCCGATTGACCGGCTTCCTTCTCCTCTGATTGGCATCAGTAACGGGGGAGACAACTAAATCATCCTCTTTATCTTTTAACATGCCCTTTTGACCCCAAACCCCATTTTTTTTATCAAAGAGGTCTTCAGACAATGGATTATCCACATGGGGGGTACACAGTTGACATTTTGGGGTCTTCATGTTGGGCGGGGTGCTGATGATCTGAGACGACATTTGTGGCCCTGACGGGAGGACGGAGGTAAGACGCGGGGTGCAGTTGCATTAACCACTGAAGGCAGATTGGCGACGTTTTCGTTACTAGTTCAAGGCCCTGACCCAGCGATGACAGGCCTGACGGTCCTGCAACTGAACGATCCCGGCAGCGGTTTCGCCAGCACGAAGGAGCACCTTCCTCGTCCCCCTACCCCCATGGGGCAACCCCCCCTCTTTTCCCTTACCACCTGCATTTTCCCATGTTTTTAAAAAAAAAAAATTTGAGAAGGATGGAATAGTTTTTCGGAAAGTCTAATATTAAAGACCGCAATCACAGCTATTTCCTCAATCCCTCTAATCAAAACAAAATTGCTGGATTCAATATAACTGCAAGGTGTCTCTATCAACAAATCTGGACTGGGCAAAAGTGCTAAAAAACTACGTATCTGTTATGTTTCGTATAATACACTGGTATTTTTTGCACTTTTCATTCACACTGTGGTGACTATAAAATTGCTGTTTCAGATTTACGTGCAGCTGCGTCAAGAAACAAAGCTGGTATGCTCCAAAGTCAAAAAACACGTATCCTGTATGATTTCGTATAATCACGGTATTTTTTGCACCTTTCAATTCACACTGTGGTTACTAATAAAATTGCAGTTTTAAGATTTACGAGCAAGCTGCGTCATGAACAAAGCTGTATGCGCCAAAGCAAAAAACACGTATCTGAAATGTATTCGGATAATAAAATTTATTTTTTTGCACCTTTCAATTCACCTGTGGTGACTATATAAATTGCTCTTTTAAGATTTACGTCGCAAGCTGCCGTCATGAACAAGAGCTGTAGTCGCCAAAGTCAAAAAACACGTTCTGAAAATTATTCGGATAATAAAATGTATTTGTTTGGCACCTTTCAATTCACCTGTGGTGACAATAAAATTGCTCTTTTAAGATTATACGTGCAAGCTGCGTCAATGAACAAATGCTAAAGATGCGCCAAAGTCAAAAACACTATCTGAAATTTATTCGGATAATAACAAAGCATTTTTTGCACCTTTCAATTCACCTGTTGTGACTATAAATTGCTGTGTTTAAGATTTACGTGCAAGCTCGCGTCAATGAACAAAGCTGTAGGCGCCAAAGTCAAAAAACAACTATCTGTTAATGATTTCGTAAAAAACACGGTGATATTATTTGCACCTTTCAATTCACCCTGTGGTGACTATAAAATTGCTGTTTTAAGATTTACTGCAAGCTCCGTCAATGAACAAAGCTGTAGTGGCGCCAAACGTCAAAAAACACCGTAATCTGTTTTATTTTTCGTATAATACACGGTATTTTTTTGCACCTTTCAATTCACCTGTGGTGACTATAAAATTGCTGTTTATAAGATTTATGTGCAAGCTGCGTCAATGAACAAAGCTGTAGTGCGCCAAAGTTAAAAAAACACGTATCTGAAATGTATTCGATAGATAAAAAGTATTTTTTGTCACCTTTCAATTTCACATGTGGTGACCTATAAAATTGCTGTTTTTAAGATTTACTTGCGAAGCTGCGTCAAGGAACAAAGCTGATAGTGCGCCATAGTCAAAAAACACGATCTGTTAATTTTTCGTATAATACACGGTATTTTTTTGCACCTTTCACTTCACCTGTGGTGACTATAAAATTGCTGTTTCAGATTTACTTGCAAGCTTCTCAATGAACAAAGCTGTAGTGCACCAAAGTCCAAAAAACACTATCTTATGTTTTTGTTAATAACACAGGTATTTTTTTGCACTTTCAATTCACCGTGGTGACTATAAAATTGCTGTTTCAGATTTACGTGCAAGTGGATATATGGAACAAAGTGAATGGGTAATATTTAAAATGGAACACCTATCTGTAATGTATACTGATAATAAAAGTGGGAGTTTGCACCTAACACAGAGACCTGCAGTTACTAGAAATGATGTGTATCCTAATTAAGTTCAAGGCTGGCCCAATATCCAGGAAATATTTCAATAGCAAACTGTTAAATAATAAAGATAATGCAGTACAATGTCTACACTAAGTCTTGTTGAACTCATCCATGTTCTTTTAGAGCTTGTCTGTGTTTGGCCCGCGGGCCCCCCCCCCCCGCTTCCCCCTGTGACTTTAACAGCGGTAGATTGCTCCTTTAAAATTCTCTACCTACTACATAAAATCTTCCAATCTCTGATCAACTAAATTGTAAGAGATCACAGCTAATAGTTAGAGGTTTCTCTGTGCAGAAATAGAATAATTTCGCTGAGCTGGTTTGGCCACTGCAGAGCGCCGACCTACTCCCTATGATACTCAGAGAACACTGAGGCTGAACAGAAATCGCTGTTCTATGAACGAGGTCATGTGATTTTTCCAGCCAATCCCACCATACACATCCCAGTCATGACCGTCGCACACACATCTCACCTGCTCTATTTCTGTCATCTGATTTTGCTGGCCGCCAATAATTACAGGAAGCGCCGAAAATGGCGCAACCTTAATAGATGAGCACAGATTTAGCCTTAATTATCGCATGATCTAAAAATTTCGATCACCAATAAAAACTTGCGATTTCAACTTTGTCTATAATAATATCCTCAACACTAATAGGCCATGTAATATGCAGGTAATAGGCCTTGGTAATAAAAAACATGCCTCCGCGCTGCTCTTCTCGGCACAGGCAGGTGATGGCATCAGGCCACGCACAGCAGCGTGATGACACAACGCTGCCTGTAACGGAAACGCCAGACGGCCGCGAGTCCTGTTGCGCCGACGCGGAGATCCACTGCAGCGAAGGGAGCGCTCGGTCTCTGCCCCGCAGTGGTATCTTCCCATCTATTGCAGCTCCGAGGAATCCGCATATAGGGGAAGAGATCGGCGACAGCGACGGGCCCCACGCAGTGGCCCGTCGCTGTCAGTGTACTCAGGCTATTCCTGCTATAACTGCGCTCCCTTTGGATCGCATGTAGGCAGAAGTGTCCCCTGCCAGCGCACTGTGCCATCAAGCGCCCGAGCGCTTACATGACTCGAGTATAAGCCGAGGTAGAGTTTTTCAGCTAATTTTTTGGGCTGAAAAACTCGGCTTATACTCGAGTATATATGGTATATAAATTGGGTATCGCCATAATCATATCGACCCACAGAGTAAAGCTAACTTATTACGGATACTGCACATTGAGCGCTATTAAAAATAAAAATAAAAAACACTACTAGGATTGCAGTATTTTCTTCACTCTGCCTTCCAAAAAACGGATTTAAAACTGATCAAAAAGTCTTTTCCCCCCAAAACGATATCAATAAAAACGTCAACTAATCTTGCAAAAAACAGGCCTGTACACAGCTCCATATACAGAAAAATAAAAAAGTTATGGCTCTCAAACTATAGCGATGCAAAAATGTGTTTTCCTGTTTGAATAAAAGTGTTTTATGTATAAAATCAGTAAAATATAAAAAATATACAAATTGGGTATACTGTAATTGTATCGACCTGCTGAGTAAGCAGCAAAGTCATATCTAACTCAAATGACCGCCTTAAAAAATAAAATAAAAAACCACAACTGGATTGCTGTATTTTGTTCAAACGCCTCACAAAAACCTTAAAAAAAGTGAATAAAGTGTTGTAAGCACCCCCTAATGGTACCCAATAAAAGCCATCAATTCACCCGCAAAAAAGGAAGGCCCTACAAAAGCTCGCACACAGCAAAATAAAAACAGTTATGACTGTCCAGAAAGGACAACATAAAAACGCAAATTTTTTATAGACCTATTTCTATTGTGTAAAAGTAATAAAACCATAAAAAACTAATAAAATTTTAATACATTGCAATTGTACCGACCCCATAGTAAAGTTATCACATCATTTACACTGCACGGCGACCTGTAAAATTGAAGCCCAATAAACAATGTGGAACTGCGTTTTCTCCCCCGTCCCCCCCCCCCCCATTTTCATGGCCAAGTAAAATAAGAACATTTCAGTTAAAATTGAAGATTATTGGAAAAAAAAAAATATTTTTCACAGCCTAATGTTAAAAAAAATTTGTGAATCACGCTGTGGGTCATATACTCCACTACACCCTGGTTATATATACCTTAGGGGTATATTTCCAAATATGGGTTTTTTTTTTAGGGGTTTTTAATAAGTTTAGCACCTTAGGGCGTCCTCAAACCTAATAGCGCCTAAATAAAATCGCATTGAAAATGAGACCCCAGAGTCCAGTAGGTGCTCTTCCTATTCTGGGGCTTATGGTTGAGCCAAATAATGCACTAGGGCCACATACGGGATATCTCTAAAAAACAGCAGAGCTGGGGGAAATGATATTAAGTTGCATTTACCTAGTCACATTTACCGTATTCCAGTAAATAATAGATAAATATTGAAAATCTGTTAAAATAGTGAAAATTTTAAAATTCACCTCCACTTTGCTTTAACTTCTGTGAAATACCTAAACGGTTATTAAACTTCCTAAACACAGTTGTAATACTTGAAAGGGGTCTAGTTTTCTTAGAAGGCCTCATTTATGGGGGTATCTAACATACAGGCCCTCAAAGCCACGTCAGAACTGGAATGGTCCCTAAAAAAATGTTATTGCAATTTTTCTTGAAAATGGTGAAAATTACTACTAAATTTTCTAAGCCCTCTAATGTGATAAAAAAGACATTTAAAAAATGAACTATAGTGACATATGTAATGCTATTAGAAACTATTTTTGTGGTGAATAATTATCTGTCTTGCACGCAGAAATTTTGGAGTTTCAAAATCACAAATTTTTTAACAAAACTTTTCATGAAATTTAATATTTTTCACAAACAAACAAGGATTGTATGATAAAATTTTCTTGATTACTTAAGCACAATGTGTCCCACGAGAAATCAATATCTAGAATCACATGGATAGGCAAAAGTGCCAAAAGTTAATCTCACATAAAAATGACACATGTCAGATTTCAAAAATAGGGCTGTGTCTGTAAGGCCAAAACTGGCTGGGTCCTTAAGGGGTTAACATATGTCACCCTGTTTTTAAAGGGACCAAAAGTAATTGGACATATTAAATAATTGTAAATAAAATGTTAATTTCTAATACGTGGTTGAAAACCCTTTGTTAGCAACTACTGCCTGAAGTCTTGAACTCATGGACATCACTAGAAGCTGTGTTTCCACCTTTTTAATGCTCTGCTAGCCTTTACTGCAGTGGATTTCAGTTGTTTAATTTGTGGGCCTTTCTGTCTGAAGTTTAGTCCTTGAATGCATGCTCAATTGGTTGAGACAGAGTGACTGACTTGGCCATTTCAGAATATTCCACTTCTTTTCTTTAATAACTCATTGGTCTGCTTGGCTTTATTGTTTGGAGCATTGTCCATCTGTAGTTATAGCGCTCACCAATCAGTTTGGTTGTATTTGCCTGTGATTTGAGCACCCCCCCCCTCCCAACCCCTCCTAAAAAAAAATAAAAAATTTTTTTGGGGGACATGTCTGAACTCCGGCATGTCGAAGTTGAAGGTTTCATCTTTTTTTCTATGTATACTGCACCTGATGTATGCTGTATGAAGTGTGCTCATAAATGCTGTGTAAACTTCGATGCCTCCGGCTCAGACAGACCACATTGAAATAGGTCTGCCTGTCGGAGCTGTAATGCGCGTGGCTTTGCCGACCAGCATTCATACATGTGTCAAAGTTTTCGAATGGGGCAAGACCCGCCCTCAGAATGCCCACAGCACATCCCTTCATGTTAGTCATATTAGAAAGTGGTGAAGCTTTCGACTAATGTGCCTAACACATATGTTTGGTGCGTCCGACATTGGAGCCGGGACAGTGAGGCGCATCATACACCAGAAAAAGTGTGTGAACTCTGATCATACATGCCCCCCTATGTCTTTGAATACCTAAGAATTCATCTGGCTGCTTCTATCCTGTGTCAAATCATCAATAAACACCAATGACCCAGTGTTACTGGCAGCCATGCATGCCCAAGGCATCACACTGACTCTGTGTTTTACAGATAATGTGGTATGTTTTGGATCATGAGCTGTACCAAATCTTTGCCATACTTTTTTCTTTCCATCATTCAGGTGAGGTTTGATTTGGGTTTCATCTGTCAAAGAATGTCTCTTCCACAACTGTGCTGGCTTTTTTAGATGTTTCTAGCAAAGTCCAATCTAGCCTTTTATTCTTGAGCTTATGAGTGGCCTTTGCTGTGCAGTTGAACCCTCTGTATTTACATTCAAGCGTCTTTTTTTATGGTTTAGATTTTGGATATTGAAAACTTTTTCATCCCGGAGCGTATTCAGAGTACTGTGTGCTAAAAATCTACCCAAATGCACCCAAATTTGGGTTGGTCGGTTTTTAAATTGTCCCAATTTGGACAATGCCCCATAAATAAACCCCAAAAGCAACCCAGGAGTTTTTTAAAAAGAAAAGAAGTGGGTATTCTTGAATTGCCGTCGGGTCCCCGGGGATCTTTGACTACATTAGACGGCAGTACTATTGTTGGCAGCGAGAACATGGCAATAGGGAACAGCGAGATTCCGGCTCGAATACATTAAACAACAGTACAATTGGTGGCAGAGAGCACATTGCAATAGGGAACAGCAAATTTTTCCCGGTTTTGGACGTTTTAGAAGCGTAAAATTTGGGTTTGGAAAGGCAAAAACTTCCCAATGGGGTACAACGAAGTTCGGGGTTAAACATAATTAAAATGGAGTCCCTTTGGGGGGCCCAGTGAGAACTTTAAAATCACTGCAAAATATAACCCCTTTTTAAAACTTAATTTTTTATTTTTTTTTAAAAAATATTTTTTAATTTTAAACCCCTATACTTTTCCCCATATTCCCTAGATGAAAACACCCTACTGTGCCTATCTGACTGGAGTAATGCCCTGTTAAAGAGGGCTCCGCTTTAAGGGAAGCAATGTATACATGCGTGTAAAAAACCCCTTTTAAAACCCCCGTATCCCGACGGGGTTTCCCCCATAAAATTCTAGGGTTCTTTCAGGGGATTCAAAATTTTCTCTCACTGTGGAAAAAAAATACGTTTTATAAAAGAATATTAAACAACACTTTTACTTAAAAAATTAGATTAAAAAACTGATACTTAGTCAAGTGCCCCGGGTAAAATGACGAAAAAATTCCCGCAGCACCTTTGGGTATGCGGGAACCCAAGAAAGAGGGTTACAGAGCACTATTGTCTCTGCCTTTTTTATGCCCTTTAGTGGCCCCAAAAGATGTATGGTAAACAATTACCCAATGTTTACAGGGGAAAACAAAAATATGCATGCTCGTTTCCAGGTTCCCTTTGGCACAGGGTGCCTTTTTTTCTTGCCCCTGGTTTGTACGGCTTTTCGGTTATTAAATTTGCGCTTTCCCGGGAAAGGGTAAAAATCCCCGTCATTTCCCGGTTAACATCCCCGGGGAAATTTTACCACCGCGATATGTGAATCCCGGCCCCAAAAACCAAACGCGGCGCCTGGCGTCCACAACAAAGCACGGCATGTCCAAAAGGCCCGTTAAGGGGTTTGTCCCCCTTATCTGTAAAGGGAATTTTTCGTATGCCCCCAACCTATTTATTTTTTAAAATGTCACAGGGGCGACCCTCGGGCGATGTACTTACTCCCCAACACCCACATCATTTCCATAAATATAATAAAAAAAGACTTTTGGGGCGGGGCTTATATAATTGTTTTTTTTCCCTGAGAAAATATTATATACCCAAACACGTGCAAAATTTAAACATGGGCTTAAAAAAGGGGGCAAAAAAAAGAACTTTCCGGGGTAAAAAATTCATTGCCCTAGTGACTTGGATTTATCAAGCTGTAAGTAAAAAATTGAATATAATAAAAAATTTAAAAATTAGGGACACTGATACATTTTCCCATTGGTGGGATTTAAAAAAAGAATCCATAGTGGTCCTTTTATGGAGAGGCAAACGGGGGAAACCCAAATGCTGACAGGTCCCCAAAGTAGGTATTCTATAAAAACCAAATTGCAAAGTTATTTGGGGCCCTTTGGGTTGGACAGAGTCCATACGGAAAAATCCTTTGGGGGGCCTCCTTAAAGGATTGTCTTTCCCATTTTCCTTCGGGGGGACGGTCTCAAAAATTTCCCAAAAATTAAAAAAGCGCAGAGTTTTCCCATTCCCCCATTTTGATATTCCCACATATGTCGACCATGACGTTTTCTTTCTTTTTCGTATATCCCCCAGTTTGTTCCCCCACCTTCTTTTAAAAATTTTCCCTCCTTTTTTTTCCCAAATTTAAAATTTGGGAGGGGGCCCGGGGCATGTACAATGAAAAATCCCCTTTGGGTTTTAAAAATTTGGCAAAATCAGTAAAAAAAATTTGGGTTTTCCATTTGAGGCATTGAAAAAGGATTTAGTTTGTTGTATGTATGGACAGGTACACTCTTTGCCCACATTTTGGAAACATACTATCGGTCCCCTTTTCCCAACCAAGTACCTTGGGGGGTATTGGTTTTATAATGACTATGGATCAGTCTTTTTTTATGGATCTACCCTCCCCATAAGTTATCAGGGGGGTTTTTTGGGGAAAATTTCCCCTTTGATCCCGAAACCCCAAATCAAAATACCCCAGTATTTTTTTAGGATATTGGGGGTTCTAGATTTCTGTATCAAAGGGTTTCAAAAATACGTGCCCCTATTTGTCTCTTTTTTCTGGGCCGGGGGTTAAACCCGGTAAAAGAGTTGTCCCGTTTTGTTTTGTGCCCTGCCCGAAGGTGAATCCCGGCCTTTGTTGGGGTATCCTGATTTAAGAAATCTTTTCTCTCAAAAAACCTGCCCGTTTTAAAATCCTCATTCTGGGGGCAGTTTCTCTTAACTTCCGAAATTGGAAATTTTGGTATTCCCCTCCCTTACAGGGGAAAGGGGTGGTAAAATTTTCCAGTGTTCAAAGTGTTAGTTGTGTGGGTTTTTTATTTCATATTGTATGGGGAATTTTTTACCTTTCGATCTTTAAAATCTTTTAAAGAAGGGAAAAGGGGAATAAATTTATCCCGATATTGGGATAGGGAACCCCTGAACTAACGGGTTGTACACTGGAAAAAGTTACCATCCCTTACCCCGTAAAAGAGGAATAAACCCAAAAAGGGCAATTTTGGAGTTAGAGAAATTTTTCCCGAGGGTGAGGATTTTAGGAAAACAGCAGGTTTTTGGGAGAGGGTTTCTTTTTAAACGAGGATATCCAACAAAGGTCCTGGATTTTAGTTTTAGGGGATGCAAAAAAAACCCAAAAAAGGGACAACTTATTTCAGGGGGGAACCCCCCGGAGTTTAAAGAGAGGAATTTGAGCAAATTTTAGTTGAACCCCTTTTATGACAGAAAACTGAAGTCACCAATTCCCCCAAAAAAATACTGGGGTATTTTGATGTTGGTTTAGGATTAG
The DNA here is from genome assembly GCA_025379985.1 of Phyllomedusa bahiana. NCBI lineage: Eukaryota > Metazoa > Chordata > Amphibia > Anura > Hylidae > Phyllomedusa > Phyllomedusa bahiana. The sequence continues at coordinate 42,866 of JAODAL010022598.1, forward strand.
AGGGAAAATTTTTCCCTCAAACCCCCCCGATAACTTATCGGAGGGGGAGTTCCCCTAAAAAAATGGGCTGATTCCCTAGTCCTTATACACCCAAATTTCCCCCTCAAGGTACTTGGTTGGAAAGGAAAACCCATAGGGATGTTAAATGTGGGGGCCAAAAATGTGTAGGGCCTTCCCTACATACAACAAAATAAAAACTTTTACAAGTGCCTCAAAAATGGAAGCAATTTTTTTTTACGGATTTTGCCAAATTTTAACACGGAAAAGGGGTAGTTTCATGTGTACCCTGGGCCCCCCCCCACTCCAAATTTTATTGGAAAAAAAAGGGGGAATATTTAAAAAGGGAAGAGTGGGGTGTGAACTTGGGGGATTAGGGAAAAAGAAGGGATACGTCAGTTTGGTCGAAAATAGGGGGGAATATCTAATGGTGAATGGGAATCTCTGCGCTTTTTTGATTTTTGGGAAATTGTGAGGACCGTTTCCCCCGGGGGAGAATGGGAAAAGCGGAAACCGGGGTAAAGGGGCCCCAAAGGCTTTTTGTATGGACTCTGTTTCCCAACCCAAAGGGGGGCCCAAATGAGACTTTGCAATTTGGTTGTTTTTTTTTAGAAAAGGCCCCTACTTTGGGGGCCTTCAGCCCTTCTTTGCCCTGTTTGCACCCCCTCCATAGAGGACCCCTATGGGTTTTTTTTTAAGTTCTGACCCCAAAGAAAATGTAAACGTGTTTATTTTTTTTCAATTTTTCATTATATTTTATTGATTACTTAATCTTGATAAACCCAAGGGCAGTGGGGGACAATGAATTTTGTACCCCCCCAAAGTTCTTTTTTTTTTGGCCCCCCCTTTTTTTAAACCCATTTTTAATTTGCAGTGTTTGCCCATATAAAATTTGGGTCCGGGGAAAGTCAATTATTATGCCCCCCAAATTTTTTTTTATTATTATTTATTATTTTAGTTTATGTGGTGTTGGGGAGTAAGTACATTTTTGGCCCCGAGGGGGACACTGTGACCCTTTAAATTTATATTTTATGGTTTTGGGGGCATAGCGATTTTTTCATTTACAGATTTGGCGGAACCCAAACCCATGGGAACTCCTTTCGGAACCCTGGCCGGGGGCTTTGTTGTGGGGCGCCCGGCCCCCCGCTTTGGGTTGGGGGCCCGGGGGTTTTGCATTTGCGGGTTTAACTTCCCGGGGATGTTAACCCGGAAAATGACGGGTATTTTTACTTCCGGACATGCCAGTTGAAAATCCGGAACGCCCTACAAACCATAGCAAGGGGAAAAAAGGCCATGTGCTCAAAGGGGGGAAGGGGAAACGAAACATGCAGTATTAATTTTTTACGTGTAAAATTGGGGTAATTGTTTACCATTCATTTTGGGGCCCCTAAAGGGCATTAAAAAAGGGAAAGGGGGGACAAAAAGTGCTCTGTATTCCCCCTTTTTCTTGGGGGCCCGCATATAGAGGGGTGCGGGGGGGAATTTATCGCATTATTTTCCCGGCAGACTTTAAACTAAGTATCAGGGTTTTTTTTATCAAATTTTTATAAATTTCAGGGGTTGTGATTTTGGTTGTATAAAGGTATTCTTTTTTTTTCAGTGAGAGAAATTTTTTATCCCCCGAAAGAAAAACCCCAGAAAATTGTTTGGGGGAAAGCGTCCGGGGTTGCTGGGATTTAAAGGTGTTTATACACGCATGTAGTGACAAATTTTCTGTCATTTTAAACGGAAAACCCCTTTTATCGGGGAAATTTTCTCCAAGGCAGATAGTGCCAGTATGCTGTATCATCTAGGTATTTTAGTGGTTTTAATTTTTGTATAGGGGGTTTTGATTTAAAATTTTTTAAAAAAAATAAGAAAAAATTTAAATTTTTAAAAGGGGGTTTTTATTTTAGTGTATATTGGTAAAAACCCCCTTTTCATATAGAATTGGGCGTGAGAAACATGGCAATGGGGAACGCGAGGGTTGGCCCAACAAGATTAGGGGAGCAAAAACCTTTTGTGGCGGCAAGGGAACACACCCAAAGGGAAAACTTTTGGTGGTAGTACAGGTGGGGGAAATTTTAAAAAAAAAAGATTCAGGGGCAAAAAGGGAGGAGGGGGTAAAGGGGGTATTTCAGTTTCCATTCCCAAAGGGTTTTAAAGGGGTTATTTCAAATAAAATTTAGCCATAAGACTTTTTAAAATTTGTGTTAGCCCGCAGGTTTAGAATCAATTTGCAGAAGCAGGAGGGCCCGGAACTACAGAAAAAAAATTGGGAGTGTAGTTTTTAAATTTTTTATTTTACATTGTCAAAAAGACTTTTTTTACAGTTTACATTAAGTGACATCGGCAACATGGGGCAATAAAAAAGGTCAAGAACCATTTTGATTCTTTTTATATAAATGCCCAAATGATCCACATTGTCGGGGGAAAGAAAGATATGTTTGTAGTTATCACCCCCCAGCTGTCCCCCCCCCCCAATGGGGTTTTTCCGAATAACCCCTGGTTGCGGGGCCGAATAAAACTTCTAGGGTGGTCGAGAAAGCTAAGGCCATTTCACCCCAGTTTGGACCCCCAGACTAATTTTAAAAAAATTTGGGGTTTAAACCCGCAGGTATTTCTTGGCCCGGTTTTAAAGGGGCGGCCCCTGGGGGTCTAATGCGGGCCCTTCCTTGCGGGTTTTTGGGTTTGAGGTGGAAAAAAAATTGATTGCAAAATGTCCCCCAGTAGGTTTCCCTCCCACACTGCCTGCGGCTGCTGGGGATATTTGCCATTCAACTGTTTCCCCCACATTGTGAAGTTTTCTACTGTGACATTAGAATGTAAAGGGACAGAAACGATGCCCTTCAATTGGGTTTAAATTGGGGCGTCTAAAATTTTCCCCCTGCATTTACTAAATAGTGTGGGGGAAAGGGAAATTGTTCCCCTTTTGGTCTTTCAACCTAGATCAAGGGGGGGGCCACCCAGAAATTTCGCTGTTCTTTTTTAATGCCTTGAACATGGTTCTGTTGCAGGTAATTTAGCATCCGAAAACCCCATGTGTGAGATGCTCCCGGGGGATCTCCCAACCCTTCGGGGTCAAGGAAAGAAATAAGGGGCTCTTCCTTTTTTCCCCTTCTCTTCTTCTATCATCTGTGCCTACCTCTTACAACTGAAGGGTAATCAGTACCAGCCTCATCATCCTCCTCCACTTCCTCATCCTGAGCATCACCAGAGCCATGGCTAGTTCTGCATCACTCTGTTTTGGTGAACGTTTGGGCCCCCCACCCGCCTTCACCCAGAAACCCCCCACCTAAAGAAGGGCCTAAGCAATTTCGAAACAGTCGGGCCTTCAACATCCCCCTAGCGAGTAAGGGTCTTTTTCCACCCTTTTTCCAAACCCCAAAAGGTCATGCTGAAAAATGGCAACGTCCCCCATTGAACCCTTTTGGGGGGCCCCTTCAAAACACCAAGGGTGTCCTCTACCTTTCTCCACCTTATGGGTCAAAAACCCTGAGGTCCGTACCAAAGCCCATCCCGGTCATGCGCATTTTTATACTGAAAAGTGGGATTATGCTGCTGCCACAATCGCTGGAGCCAAAGTGGAGGGGGAAATTTCCCCCTTTTTTTTTTTTGCCCCCTACATAACAGATGGTGGAAGGGGAAACCCCAAACACGCTGGGAACGCGCCAGCTGCCGAAGCAGGAACCCCAAATGCCCGGGAAATGTGAGCTAAAAACTTTGAAACCTTCCTCAGCAATTTTAAAAACCGGGTAGCGCTTTTAGAAAATTCTGCCCCACAGCAGGTTTTAAAAAAATGGCCCGGAAAGGAATTTATAAATCTACTGATCCCCAAAAAGGGGGCAAGGAGATTTCGCTCGTTGTTGCACACCACCTTGTCTGTTGTCAGGTTCTTAGCACCCAGCCACTGGTCGGTCTCAGTGTGCAGAGCTGTTCACAACTCTTGACCTGTGTGTTGACGGTCTCCAAGTCAAATTAATATGAGTACGGCCTGGTTTCTCTTGGCAAGTGATGCTACCCGTCTAGGTTGGGGATCTGCACTATGCACCATCCCAGTAGTGTGGAAGAGTGTCGGCCAAGACCAATCACTAGAGGCACTTTCATCCACCAAACTCACACAGTGAGCAGTCAGTGAGATGCTCTTGACTGTGCTTACTAGTTCATGTGTCTGTAGTGTGATGGACTTTGGTGGACACAGATGCAGTCAACATGCTGGAGATATTTTCTGCAATGTGCCAGGCCAGGGAAGGAACAGCTTTTCTGGCGAAAAAATTCCTGCTCAGCACCTGATATTGGGGGCATGCCGGGGCCATGGCGGGGCTTAACCTATCTCTTTCCACCAGGCGGAAAAGCAACAGTTCCAAGGCCAACATTTCCAAGAGCATTCTGGCTTTTGGCTTTGGGATGGTTGGGGTGAAAGCATTTCTTATGCTCCCACACCAGGCTGGCTGCCGGACTGCCTACTGTACGGCGTGCAGTTCACACGGGTGGAAGGGGAAGGTGTAGGCTGTGTTGCTGGTGGGAATTGGCCGACAGTACCTGGACTGGGGATAGTGCTTGCTCATGATGCTCTGACACATCGGCAGCAGAGGACCGCTTGGGCGGAGGAGGAAGAGGCAGAGGATGTTACGGTGGTTAGAAGTCCAGGACCTGTGTGGCATTGCTGCCCACTTGGTTTTTCTGCCAATGGACCAGCTTCCTTCTCCTCCTCAGCAATTGGGCATCAGAGCAGACAAAATCATCCTCTTTGGCCTTTTGATCTTTTGAAATGCCTTCTGACCCCAACAACATTGTGTCATCAAAGAGCTCTTTAGAATATGGATTATCTGGAGTAGTCTACATACTGGATTGTGACATTCAGCCCATGTTTGCTTCAGGTTGAACTGATTATGATTATGACATTTGTGGCCGTGACTGAGAGGAAAAGGAGATAAAACCGTTGGATGCAGGGTCTGTTAACCACTGAAGAACAGTTTGGCGATGCTCTTCAGTAACAAGACTTATAGGGAACCAAGCAAGCGATTAGAGGCCTGACGGTCCTGCGACTGACAATGTGTTTGCTTTTGTGTTGTTGTTCGGAGCACTGGAAGGCGTGCCTTGTCTTGTACATCTATCTCCACTTCCTACGCCCACCCTTGCTCACTTACCACCTCTAGTTCTCTCCATGTTCAAAAGATAAATATTATAGCTCTGCAAAAAATGAACTTTTGAGCACTCAAAATCATTTTCACCAAGCAACCATTATTTTAAATAAATCTCTTTCTATAGAAGATTTGATAATGGTGTGTTATGCAATAACTGAACCCCCAAAACTGCAAAAATAAACTTTTGGGTGCTCAAAATAATTTTCATCAAGCAACCATTATTTGAAATAGATTTCTTTCTATAGGAGATTTGGTAACGGTGTGTTATGCAATAACTGAACCCCCAAACTTGCAAAAATTAACTTTTGGACACTGAATATGATTATATAAATATGATGTATATGAGAGTTAGGCATTATATGAGACTGCAAATGTCGCCAAATAACAGCTTCTGGTTGTGGGAAAGATGCAGCCAACAATACAAAACTCCCCAACTATTGCTGTATATAATTACCTTAGCTTGTTGTACACCCCTCAAACTAACTACTTAACTAATCTAAATAGCAGATTTCCTGTGTAAAATCGCTAAGAAACAAATCTTGTGCCTGCATGCATGCATGCAAGCAGACAGAGAGTAGTCTGTACAGTACAGAGAGTGAGATGGATATGTTATTCACAAGGCAATAAAGTGAAACATATATAACATGTTCATGGGATTTTAGCAGCCAATGAAAGCCCTACACCTCAGCAATGACGTTTTTGACACTTCTCTGTCCTCTGCACTGATTGGATGGCCGCCAAAAGTGCAGGTAGCAGCAAATAATGAAACTAAGACTGGCGTGTTGAACTTTAATCGAACGAACCGTAAAAAATTCGGTTCACATTCTAAAAAATCAGAAACTTCGACTCGAACTTAACTTTTCTCGAACAGTTCAATCAACACTATATGTGAACTGTTGAATTTAAGAACCTGCCAATAAATTTAGTGCGTTTGTTTTTGTCACAGTTGAGAGCAGTTTTGGAAGTGCACAAAATTTATCATTTGCTTTAAAAATTAATAACATGCTTACCATAAAGAAACAGTCCGGGTATGACAAAGCTGCAAGATTTGGCATTTGTTGATGAGACAAGTTAAATTATGTTTGGCAGCATTAATATTTTGCTACTTTAAAAATGATTTGTTTCCAAAAACCACATGTAGTCATTGATGAAATCTTCCTGGCACATTTATTTCTATATGCATTACATTTTACTTTGTGGCTAAATTTATTTTTTAATGCTTTGGACTATGAATGACATTAAAACTAGACATTTGTTCCATTCATGTTACTTTTAAACACATAATAAGTGGCCCATTTTCAATTTTTCAATTTCTTTTTTTTTCAAACCCATCTTCCAATAGCTTTTTTTCAGTTTGCACAGGCATATAAAGGTTTTAATACTTTGCAGAATAGATTGTGTTTCATAATGGCACCATTTATTGCACCACATATTATAATGTGGAACTGAAATACATTTTTGTGGGGTAGAGTTTGTAAACCCCACACTCCCCACATTTATGCAATTTTTTTTCTTTTTGTATAGGGGAGAGTGTTTTCGAATGCCATGATGTGAGGTACTGCATAAATGACTGTAAATTTTATTTAGCGGTGAGTACAATTCTGGCAATTGCAAATTTAACTTTCATTATGTTTTGATACTTTTAAAATAGATACAAAACTTATTTTATATTTGCTTTCCATTTGCATTTTGTGAGACAAGTAACATTTTCTGTTTTTGGAGCTGTGTGAGATGGTAAATTTGTTTGCTAGGTAAGATGTAGTTTTTAGTGATATCAATTTGGAGTACATGTGGTATACTTTTTGATAACTTTTTATTCAATTTTTTTGTGAAGATAGTGTGACACAAAATGCAATACTGGTATTTTTTTTCTTAGGCTTTCACTGTGTGGGATAAACAAGGTTATATTTTTAGATAAATGGGAAATAATTTTTAAATGCTATAAAGTTTTTTTTTGTGTCATTTTTCATACAAACTCTTGATTGCTAGTATAATATATTACAGCAGTACATTGTTAATTTAGTGATCTCCTGTTAGACTTTATACTACAATGACAGTGTGAACTAGAAGTACATTCATGGAAGACCTGAGGGCATTTATTAGGCTCTACACTGACATGGCAACTGAACAACACCATGTGAAAGTGGGCAGAAAAGGTGTCACCCCTTTATAATCCTTTTCTACCGTGTCTGGAGAAGTCTCAGCTCATGAGCCTCCTCAATTCTTCCTAATGCTGCCATGTAGTACATGATGGCATATTAAGGGGTCAAGTGCCCATCTTAAATAGTTACAGTTGGTTGAAAAAAGATATATGTTTATCAAGTATAACCCCTTACCGACATTGAACGTAAGCTTATGTCCAAGTCGAGTAGGGGTTCCTGCAAATAGATTCAAACTTACATCCAGAGGATAATGTGAACCCTCAAATTGAGTTTGCACAATCGCTGCAAGAAACCAGCTGAACATTACAGCTGGCCTCCCGCAGTTTCGATCCTCTGCAGAGTTTACTCTAGTGGGGGCTGATAAACCCCTTAGTCGCCATGGTCAAATGCGAGTGCAGCAGCTAAGGGAAAGACAGAGGGAGGGGGCTGCTATGTACTGCTATGTATTGCTCTCCACTATAACAGTGATCTGAGGATCACTGTTACAAGTTACTTATGGGGGCAAGTAAAAAAAAGTGAAAAAGTAAAAAAAATAAGTAAAACTAACTTGTCATGTATTCTGGATGGTGATCACTGTTAAACAATAAAAATTTAAAAAATACTAGGATTGTAATATTTTCTTCACCCTGGCTTCCAAAAATGATACCAATTAAAATATCAACTCATCCTGCAAAAACAAGCTCATATAAAAAGGGTTATGACTCTCAGACAATGGCAATGCAAAAATGTGATTTCCTATTTTAATAAAGGTGTTTTTATTGTGTAAAAACAGTAAGACATAAAAAAATTCACAAATTGAGTATCGCTGTAATCGTATCAACCTGCTGAGTAAAGCTAGCATGTCTTTTATACCACACAGTGACCGCAATAAAAAAATTAAAATGAAAAACACTACCAGGATTGCTGTATTTTGTTCAAAACATCTCACAAAAACCTTGATAAAAAGCAATCAAAGCATCATATGAAACCCATAATGATATAAATAAAAACATCAACTCATTCCACTAAAACAAGCATTTAATCAGCTCCAGGTGCAAAAAAATAAAAAATTTATATCTATCAGACTATGACGACATAAAACACTATTATTTATAAATGCATTTCTATTGTGTAACAGTAATGAAAAATAAAAAGCTATATAAAATGTATATCATTGTAATTGTACTGAACAATATAAAAATGTTATCATGTCATTTATACTGCATGGCAAACACAGTAAAAATGAAGCCCAAAAAACAATGACGGAATTGTGTTTTTTCCCTCTAATTTTCATGGCCCAATGCTAAATAAATTATGGAACTCTTGTGCACCCAAAATGCACAATACACCCCTGGATGAGAGCCAAGAGGGGTGTTGAATAGATGTTGACAGCAAAGTGATTCTGATTGATGTGTACTACTCTTTCTATTGCTTATATTGGTTATTGTTGAGAATAGTGATTGGTAAGAAAGAGGGATTGTCCCAGCCCCTCTCGCCAAGCCAGACAGACAAAATCATTGCATTTTGTCTCAGGCAGGATCAGCCAGAGCCTTTTTACTTTAGTTTGTAGTTAGTTGAAGCAAAATGGCAGAGACTATTGGATCAAGCCTGAGAGAGGTTGAGCTATCTGGGGTGTGACGACACCATAGAATATAGCTATTGAATTTTAAAGTGCCCTGGGCCAGAACTAAAGGGCAGGGTTACATTGGAAACAAGTCAATGGGTAACTCATTTGGCAGTGAGAAGGAATCACTGAAGGGAAAAACTTAAATAGTCATAGGAAGGAAAGAGTGGGAAAACAAGCAGTTAAAAACAGTCAGAAATTATTGAATAAAGCAGGAATGACCAAAAAAGATTGCTTAGATGGAGTGGGAAAGCAAGCAGTTAAAAACAGTCAGAAATTATTGAATAAAGCAGGAATGACCAAAAAAGATTGCTTAGATGTTGATGTATGGAAAAATTTTAGAAAGGGACACAGAAGTTGGTTTTCTGATAATGATTTGTCTGAAGAAGCAAAAATGAGAGAGTGTGTCTATGGAGGTATGGCAAAGACCATTATAGGTGACCGTATAAGTTATGAATGTTATAGTGATAATGATTATGAGGATAAAAAGGATGATAAGACTGACACACTTCCCGTTAAAACACTACCACTCTATATTGCACACAGTGGATGGACATGTCTAGTATGCCACACCTAGAATCCTGATGGAAGAGAGACTTGTGTAAGTTGTGGGGCAATCCAACCAAAATCCAGGACTGGCCTGTATCCCATAGTGACTCGCACCCAAGTAACTGGGGGCTAGGTACCAGACAGAGCAGTCAGTAAATCTAACAGATATGACTAGAGATGGGCGACTTTCTCAAAAATTCGGTTCGGTCACTTTGCCGAATTTCCCGACAAACATAAATTCGGACCGAATTACTTCGGGACGAATCACATTAAAAAATAGCTATTTCCAGGCTGCACAGATCCTGCAGGGTGCTGTAGAACGTTGTGCCAAGCTTAATTATGCAGAGGTAGCTTGGTTTGGTCTTCATACAATGTTGTGTTTTAGTATGACATGCAGATGACAGCCGCCGCTCTTAGAATCGCTTCACTATAAAATTCCCTGGGCACTTAAGAGGGCCAAACTGACCAAAAAACTGAAGCGGGAATGTAGCCTGATAAAGTCATGGCAGCGACAGCTGGAAAAAAACAAGCTGAGAGCTCAGGTGACAACATCAGTGACAGAGTGTGGAGTTGACGGCAGCAGCCACAGCAGCATGAGGTCAGAGAGTGGCACAATGACATTCTGGAGGTGGCTAAAACAGGAGTAGGCCACAGAGTGGCACAATGACACAGTGTGGAGGGCACGGCAGCAGCAGCATGAGGTCAGGCAGTGGCACAATGACATTCTGGAGGTGGCAAAAACAGGAGTAGGCCACAAAGTGGCACAATGACAGAGACTGGAGGTGACGGCAGCAGCAGAATGAGGTCAGAGAGTGGCACAATGACATTCTGGAGGTGGCAAAATCAGGAGTAGGCCACAGAGTGGCACAATGACACAGTGTGGAGGGCACGGCAGCAGCATCATGAGGTCAGGCAGTGGCACAATGACATTCTGGAGGTGGCAAAAACAAGAGTAGGCCATAGAGTGGCACAATGACACAGTGTGGAGGGCACGACAGCAGCCACAGCAGCAACATGAGGTCAGACAGTGGCACAATGACATTCTGGAGGTGGCAAAACAGTAGTAGGCCACAGAGTGGCACAATGACAGAGAGTGGAGGTGACGGTGGCAGCAGCATGAGGTCAGACAGTGGCACAATGACTTTCTGGAGGTGGCAAAAACAGGAGTAGGCCACAGAGGGGCACAATGACACAGTGTGGAGGTCACGGCCGCAGCAGCATGAGGTCAGGCAGTGGCACAATGACATTCTGGAGGTGGCAAAAACAGGAGTAGGCCACAGAGTGGCACAATGACAAAGTGTGGAGATGACGGCAGCAGCAGCATGAGGTCAGTGAGTGGCACAATGACATTCTGGAGGTGGCAAAAACAGGAGTAGGCCACAGAGTGGCACAATGACACAGTGTGGAGGGCACAGCAGCAGCAGCATGAGGTCAGGCAGTGGCACAATGACATTCTGGAGGTGGCAAAAACAGGAGTAGGCCACAGAGTGGCACAATGACAGAGACCGGAGGTGACGGCAGCAGCAGCATGAGGTCAGAGAGTGGCACAATGACATTCTGGAGGTGGCAAAAACAGGAGTAGGCCACAGAGTGGCACAATGACACAGTGTGGAGGTCACGGCAGCAGCAGCATGAGGTCAGAGAGTGGCACAATGACATTCTGGAGGTGGCAAAACAGTAGTAGGCCACAGAGTGGCACAATGACAGAGAGTGGAGGTGACGGTGGCAGCAGCATGAGGTCAGACAGTGGCACAATGACATTCTGGAGGTGGCAAAAACTGGAGTAAGCCACAGAGTGGCACAATGACAGAGAGTGGAGGTGACGGCGGCAGGAGCAACAGCATGAGGTCAGAGAGTGGCACAATGACACAGTGTGGATGTCACGGCACCAGCAACAGCAGCATGAGGTCATAAAGTGGCACAATGACAGAGTGTGGAAGTGGGTGGCAATACCAGTCCCTGGTAAAGATGGTTGGTGGCAGATGGAGAAACTGTCAGCAGATGTGTGGCATCAGGCGGGTGGCGGCATCAGAATAGTGGCTGAGGCAGGTAGTTTGAACCCAGACTCATTTCTCACCGTTTGGGTGAGGTGTCATGGCTGATGTAGTCTGACGCCTAAGGCATTGGTGTGTGGAAATCCTGGCTGATCCACGCCTGATTCATCTTGACAAAGGTCAGTCGTTCCACATTTCCCGTGGACAAGCGGGTTCTCCTTGAGGTAACGATGGTCCCGCCGCACTGAACACCCGCTCTGATGCCACACTACTGGCCGGGCAGGACAGCTTCTCCACTGCAAACTCGGCAAGTTGCGGCCACACATCCTGTTTGGCTTCCCAGTAGTCCAGCGGATCTTCTAACTGGGGTGGCAGAGTGCTGTCCAAGTAGGCCACCACCTGTTGTTTCAGGGACTGCTCCAGGTCCTGCTGCTGCTGGTGACTACCCTCCTCACTAGGCGGGTGAAGGAAGCTGCTCATCAGTGACTCCAGACTTAGGTTGCTGCTGATGGAGCTGGTACTGCTCGTACCCCCCCACCTTCCCCTAGCAGCCGTGGCAATAGTACGTGAGCGCTGAAGAACCCCCCGGTCAGACCTGTCAGAGGAGGGACGATGCCGCACATAGGCAGCGGCCAACTGACTACGGAGTATTTCCCTATAGTATTTGAGTTTGTCCTCCCTCTCAATAGCTGGGAAAAAGGCTCCCATTTTGGACCGGTAGCAAGGGTCCCATAGGGTGGAGAGCCAGAAGTCATCCCTCTGCCGGATGCTGACAATTCGGCTGTCACTAGCCAGGCAAATCAGCATGCTGCGGAACATCTGCACAAGTGACTCCGAGGGGCTCCCTGCCTCCATCTCCACTGTATACTGCCACGGTGCTTTACTGCCTCGTCTTCCTCATCTCCATCTACCTCCTCCAGCTGCTCCTGCTCCTCCTCTCTTGTCATCTGGGTAGAAAATCCACTCATTTCACCAGAAAATGCTTCTTCTCAAATGTCCTCCTCCTCCTCCTCCTCCAGTTCAGTCCCCACAGGACTCATGTGGCCGTGAGATGTAGTTGCCACATCTCCAGTCCCCTGCCCAGACAAATTTTTCAGCATCTGTTCAATGACATGAAGCAGTGGAATGACGTTATTCATCCCCTAGTCCTGGCGACTGACAAATAGCGTGGCCTCCTCAAATGGCCTCAACAAACGGCAGGTGTCATGCATGAGCTGCCACTGGCTGACATCAAAGTTACACAGGGGAGTACTCCTGTCCGCCTGGATCATCAAAAAATCGTTAATGGCCTTTCTCTGTTCATACAGTCGGTCCAACATGTGCAGGCTGGAATTCCAACGGGTGGAAACATCTCATATCAGAGTGTGTTGGGTGAGGCCGTTCTTCCGCTGCATTCGAGGAGGTTGTTCCTGGCTTTGTAGGAATGGATGAAGTGGAAACCCAGTTTCCTGGCCATTTTCAGAATCTTCTGAAGATCGGTGGAAGACTTCAGGAACCTTTTCACAACCAGATTGAACACATGCGCCATGCAGGGCGCATGGACCATCCCTCCTCGGTGCAGCGCAGACACCATGTTACTCCCATTGTCCATCACCATGGTTCCGATTTGCAGTTGGCGCGGAGAAAGCCACACATTGATTTCTTGCTGCATGACGCGGAGCAGTTCCTCCCCTCTGTGACTTCGTTCGCCGAGGCAAGCCAGGTGTAAAACTGCGTGACACCGCTGTGCCCTACTCATGTGGTATGATGGAGCAGTACTTGTGGAGGCTGAGATGGTGGTGGTGGTGGAGAAGGACGCGGACATTGGCGCAGGAGCCGCAGTTTGACAACGTGGAGGAGAAAGTCCAAGTTGTTGGTGTGCCTGGGCAGGAAGCACATTCACCCAGTGGGCCATAAAGGACATGTACTGGCCCTGACCGTAGTTAGAGCTCCAGACGTCCGCGCTGCCGTGCACCTTGGAACAAACCGATATGCTCAAGGACTGGCCCACTTTCTGTTCTGCATATTTATGAAGTGCTGGTACTGCCTTTTTGGAAAACAAATTACGGCTTGGAACTCTCCATCTCGGCTCGGCACAAGCCATTAGTTCTCTGAATGGTGCAGAGTTCACCATTTGGAAAGGGAGGGACTGCAGTACCAACAACTTGGACAGGAGCACGGTCAGCTGCTGCACCTTATGATGGTTGGACGCATACTGTTGTCTCTTTGCAATCGCCTCGCTGAATGACTGCTGGCACCATGAGTAGCGAGGAGCAGGAGCATCTGGAACGGGAGATGATGTCAAAGAGAAACAGCTCCCTTCTGCAGAGGTGGTGGAGCCTTGACTGGCTGCAATTGCATGCGTGCCACTGGCCGTTGCTGCTGCTGCGGCGGCAGGATGGACCACCACATCTGAGCCACGTTTCTCCCAGGCCACCGGATGGTGACGCTGCATGTGTTGACGAAGGGCCGTGGTGCCAACGTTAGCTCCCTGGCCACGCTTCACTTTCTGCCCACAGATTCTACATATACCCTGTGACAAAGTGACAACAGGTAGTTGCCTGTCTTTGCCACTAAGTGGAGCCGTCCTGGTAGAGACGTGCCACCAAGAGCCTGGGCTTGGTGGGGGGAGCCAATTATTATCTGTCAGCAACACTAGGTTGCTGACAGCTGTATATAGCATGGCTGATATCCAGCCATTATGGGTTGGCTTCCCCGGAACAGCTGCAGATGGGTGGGTGGCTGTTCCCGCGTCCCAGGTCTCCAGGTTCCATGTCTGTTTTTTTGCCAGTCTCTGGTTGGCTATAAAAAGCCTGTCTCTCCAAGTGATCGGGGGCGTGGCCTGCTACCGGGAAGTTGGAGCAGCAGAGCTGGAGGGAAGCTCTTGCCCAGTGGCTTGAGAGAAGCCAGGAACCAGTGGAGGCTGGTGACGTGAGTGCTGGTGGTACTGGACGCTAGGTCCAGGCCACGGATAGAGAGGTAACACAATATATGTTTAGTTAGTGGCTGGACGGCCAGGGTTTGTTTTGTATGTTTTGGTATACGGCTGTATGTTTAACCTGTGCATGAATAAAACAGGCTGAAGCCAGAAAGAAGCCTGTGTCGGTGTGCCATTCGCTTACCAAAGCGGCAATCCCGTGAGCAAAAGTACCCCCAGGACGGTCCAAGATGGCGTCCGAAGACATGTGAGTTGTCACATATGGTGGAGGATGCGGGCATTATTGGCACTAACCGGCAAGATGGGTGCAGTGCATAAAGTCGGGCACTAACTGATGTGTGCACAAAGTTGTGCAGGAAGATCCTGAAATGTATATAGGACTGCCACAATTTACATAGGACTGCTGAATTGTACCTGTATAAGCAAGCGTGTTTGGAAGAGACACACCTGTATACAGACTGTTGCCTGTGTGGGAAGGCTGCCAAAGTGCACAAGAGAGTATCTCTGAAGAGACAGGGGACGCACCCCAGTACAGAGAGGGTGTGTTGGTGCTGGCCTTGTGCGGTTTAAAGTGACGGTGCTGTCTAAAAAGTCTGTGTTGCTGGTGTCTGGAAATTTTTTTTTGGGCAATGGAGGAGCTGCTCGCCCAGTTAATGGAGGCCAATGCCAAGCAGCAAGAGTATAATAAACAGCTCCGGGCGCAGTTTGAAGCAGAGCATGAGGCAATAAAAGCGATTGCCAATGGGTTCCAAGCTGCTGTGGTGTCTGGAGAGGCTGAGCCAAAAATGGAAAAGACGGCTGCCAAAATTCACCAACCTGACTGGTGCAACGGATGCCTACAAGTGGAAATGTGCTGGAGAGGCTGTCCGGTTGCCAAGAGGCCATGGGTTCCAAGTCCCCGGAGAATGGCATCGTCCAGAGGTGTGGAGGTGGCTGTTGCTATGGGCAACCAACCCGATGACTGTCGGAGCGAATGTCCTGTGGCCAGGAGGCCGTATCACCAATCGAAGAAGGGGTCCACTTCAGGAGAGACGAAGTTGCCAAGGGACCTGTGTCCTGCCGTTGCCGTGGGCAACCGTATTCATCAGCAGGAGCCTGCTACCACCATCCAGCAGAGGGAGCCGTGCTGGAGGTGCCACAGAGTGGAGGGATGTGCTCCTGACTGCCCTCTCAGGAGGAGGCCGGAGAGGTCGCAGCTGCAAGCCCTGGAGTTCCAGCTGGGTGGAGCCACACCCCAGGCTGATGCAGACAGTCAGCAGGAGAAGTCCCGACTGCACCCAGACACCATTCCCAGTGGGGAGACCCATCATGGACCTGGTAAGACTGCTCCAGGGGGGTGTATTGTGGGTGACACCGGTGTTGAGACTGCCAGGCATGGGTGCTATGAGAACCCGGATGGATCATGCAGAAGCCCAGACATGTTGCCTGAGCAGGTAAAAAGGGCTGAGAGCAGCAGGACTGTGAGTTGTGGACTCAGTGTCTCCCAGGCTGCATTTCCTGAGGGGATTGGTGACTTGGTTATCAACTGTGGTATGAATAATGTGCTAGCAGAAAATGATGATGATGATGATAATAACAATGTATTGATCACTTCTACTGAGGTCACACAGTCTGAGCAGGGGGAGGATAGCCGTATCACAAGGCTAGCTCCAGCTATTGCTGTGAGTGAAGAAAATGCACTGTGTGAACAGGTTGTAGCAGAGGGGATTAGCTCTAGTGTGTCCCTAGATGTCATAGGGGAGAGCAGCACAAGTAGCACAGGTGATGTGTGTCCTGTGAGGGATAGCCAGCAGTTAGGTTCTGCTCCTGTTGGTCCCAGAGAGATGTTTACCTGCTTTAATGGGAACTCTGCAAGTGTGTTGCCTGAAAGAGAAACGGCCTCCCATGAAGGTGATTGCTCTGCTGCTGTGTATGAGGGCTCTACTACCATGTATGAGGGGACTATGAGGGTGAATGTGCTGGTTAGTTACCAAGGGGAAAAAACACTCTGTGAAGAGTCTCAATGGCAGTGGGGGAGTGGATGCTGTAGGGTGTCTGTGCTACAGAGGACTGATGATGATGATCATTCAAATGGGAGTGATGAAAATACGTTTGAAAAAAAAATGTGTGCCCAGGCAGATTATGTGTACAGCCCTGATCAGTGTATTACAGAGAAGTTTATCTGTGATGAAAATCCATATTGTGACCCTGCAGGGATGGAAGAGAGAGATTTTGCTGATACCTGTAGTGCAGCTGAGGTAACTTGCTCTTATGGTTGCTGTACTTCCAGTAGCTTTAACTGCAGGGGTCAGAAAGACTGCAGTGATGGTAGTGAGGGGCAGGTGAGAGTATTTGGATCCTCAGAGGGTAAAGAGGTTGAGTATTCTCCCTTAGAGACAGTGACAGGGGATGTGCAGGAAACATCTCCACACGTTGCTGCAGAAGATCCGCTGCTAGAAAGAGCCAATGAGACGTGTGCACAGGGGAATATGTCACCAGACATTAATGAAGGGGCCCGTGCAGTAATGTCTGAACAGCGGTTTAGGAGAGGCGCTTTGTCTGCCCAGTCTGATTGGGTAAAACCTGACGTAAGTGATGAGGTTGGCAGTGGGAACCCTGAAATTACTAGCATGCTTGTTATGGGGGCTTCAGTGAGTCCTAGTGCAGCAGAAGTTGTCACTGAGATAAATCAGGTGACAGCTAGTAGCCAAGAGATGAAGCTTCAGGGTCAGGAGATAATCAGTGAGGGCCAGAGACCGTGGGTTGAAGAGAAGTTGTGGTCTCATGGTAATCCTGCAGTCAAAGAGGTAGCAGGTTGGGGCTTAGGGGTGCCTCTAGCGGCCATAGTGGATAGTGACCCTGAGAGGGGTGATGTCATTACTGCCTCTGGTGAGGTTGTCAGGAATAGCCCTGTGAATGTCGTCATACGAGCTGAAGGTGGTGACATTGTTGCAGAGTGTGCATGTGTTACGCCACTGGTTGTAAGTGGCTATGACCTGTCAGTTGCTCAGTGGGGGAGGAGTGCATGGTGTGAGCCCACAGCTGAGCTGTGCATGGAAAGTGTTATCTCTGCCCCTGAAGTTGTAGGGAAAACGTTGCCCCAAAATAGGAGCTTTGACCCCGGAGGAAGCCTGGGTCATGTGAGAAAGCCCTACGGGCTTTATCAGAGGGGAGGGATGTGTGACAAAGTGACAACAGGTAGTTGCCTGTCTTTGCCACTAAGTGGAGCCGTCCTGGTAGAGACGTGCCACCAAGAGCCTGGGCTTGGTGGGGGGAGCCAATAATTATCTGTCAGCAACACTAGGTTGCTGACTGCTGTATATAGCATGGCTGATATCCAGCCAGTATGGGTTGGCTTTCCCAGAACAGCTGCAGATGGGTGGGTGGCTGTTCCCGCGTCCCAGGTCTCCAGGTTCCATGTCTGGTTTTTTGCCAGTCTCTGGTTGGCTATAAAAAGCCTGTCTCTCCAAGTGATCGGGGGCGTGGCCTGCTTACCGGAAGTTGGAGCAGCAGAGCTGGAGGGAAGCTCTTGCCCAGTGGCTTGAGAGAAGCCAGGAACCAGTGGAGGCTGGTGACGTGAGTGCTGGTGGTACTGGACGCTAGGGCCAGGCCACGGATAGAGAGGTAACACAATATATGTTTAGTTAGTGGCTGGACGGCCAGGGTTTGTTTTGTACGTTTTGGTATACGGCTGTATGTTTAACCTGTGCATGAATAAAAACAGGCTGAAGCCAGAAAGAAGCCTGTGTCGGTGTGCCATTCGCTTACCAAAGCGGCAATCCCGTGAGCAAAAGTACCCCTAGGACGGTCCAAGATGGCGTCCGAAGACATGTGAGATGTCACAACCCATATTCGGCTCCTCCGGTGTGTTAGCAAAGAACTGCCACACCGCCGAGTATCAGATTTTACTGTGACTACTACCGCTGCTGCCTTGCTGAGCCCCTGTGACACTACTTTCTTGGACTTGCAAAGCGGGTTTTCTACCCCGTGGCCGCTTGGCTCCCGACCTCACACTGCTGCTACCCTGCTGACTCACGGCCACACAACCCACACTTTGGCTGCGCCGCTGCCTGACGCGCAAGCTGACGCCCTCTTCTCCTGACGATGATGAAGCCCATGCCTCACCCGGCTCCCAAATGCAGTCGGCTACATCATCATTTGCAGAGGCTGACCCCTCACAACATGACCTCCCATGCCACTCTCAACATCTATACTTTGCTGCCTACTGCAAGAAGCAGGGGATATTGGCCCCATTTCTTCGCTGCCAAGTAGCTGCTGACTGCCCTCCTTTAAATTGTTCATCCTCGCTATACAGTGGCGCTGAGCCCAACCACATAGTTGATCTTTTGGCTGAGGAAACCCCAATGGGACAGAGGCGAGTGGAGGACAGGTGATGGCCGCTGACCCGCTCCCGGGCCATGCCAACTAAGGGTTGTGTCTGACGTTCCCACCGACTCTTGGCTGGGGTTGTCAGATGTCATCTGGGAGGAAGTGGATGACCTAGTCAACCCCAAACAAGAACCCTTGGGTTGCTATCAGTACACGGCCGCTAGATGACAGCGGCAGTTGTTGCCTCACCGAGTTTACCCCTGCTGTGACGTCCCCTTGCTGTGCTGCGACCTGGGCCTGCTCCAGGAATGTTTGTGCCATTGCCACTCGCAGGTTGGGAAAAAGCCTGCCACCTTCTGTTGACATACTGTTTGTTCTTAAAAAGTACAGAAAACTGTTTGGGTGAAGAATTGTATTTTGATAAATACACCCCCCTGTAAATTTTAAATCCCAAAAAGAACCCGTAACAAGTTGGGAAAACCCCTTTGGGTATTAAAATTTCACTCCACAAAAAGGGGGAGGAAAATTTGACTTTTAGTGCCGGGTTTAAAAAAATCTGGTATTTTACTGAATAAAAGCACAAACATCTTTTAAATTAAATTGGAAAATGAATTAAAGCTACAGAATTTTTTCCCGTGGCGGTGGGAAAAAAAAAATTTCTTTTTTCTGATACCCAAATGCAGAAAAATACTTTGTTAACCCTTTTGGGTGTAAATTTCAAAAAGAATTGGGGCAGCCAAAAAATAGTAGCTTTTTTAGCGTGTTTTCAATGGCGTTTTATTTTACAAAACACAACAAGAAGAAAATTGTAATTAAAACCCTTAGGGGGTTGGGGAATTAAAGCTACAGGAAAAATTTATTTTTTGGCGGTGAAAAATTAAATTTTTTTTTAGTCACCAACAGAGCTAAAAAACGCAAAATTAACCCATGGATGTAAATTGCGCAAAATAATTGGCAAAAAAAACTACGAGTTTTTAGCGTGTTACAATGGGCCCTTTTATTTTACGCTACCAACAAAAAGGGGAAAACTTGTAAATTTAAACCTTTCCCCCTTTTTGAAAAAATGCTACAGCAAAAATGATTTTTTTTCGGTGAAAAAAACGTTTTTTTTAGTCACCAAAACAGCAAACAATGCCCAATTAACCCCCTGGTTTTTAAATTTCACAAAAAATTGGACAACCAAAAAATAAGACCTTTTGTAGCGTGTTTTCAATGGCGAGTATTTTACGCTACACAACAAGAGGGAAAAATTGTATTTAAACCCTTGATTTTGAAAATTTTTGCTACAGGAAAAAATGCTTTTTTTTTGGGGGTGAAAAAAAACGGGTTTTTTTTAGTCACAAGCAAACAGAAAAAACTCTTAATTTTAAACCCCCGGATGTATATTGGCAAAAAAATTGGAAACAAACCCAAAAAAACAGCTTTGTAGCGTGGGTTTCAATGGGGTTATTTTAAAACACAAACAAAGGAAAACTTGTAAATTTAACCTTCGCTTGGGGAATTATTCTACAAACAAAAAGTATTTTTTGTCGGTGAAATAAAAGGTTTTTTTTTATCACCACAAGCAGGAAAAAACGCTTAATTAAACCCCCCGGGTGTAAAAATTTCACAAAAGGATTGAGCAAACCCAAAAACTATGAGCTTTGTACGTGTTACAATGGCGTGAATTTTTTAAAACCCAACCCAAAAACAAAAGGAAAACCTTTTAATTAAACCCTTTGCCCTTTTGAAATTAAAGCTTGGGAAAAAATGTCTTTTTTGGCGGTGAAATAAACGGGTTTTTTTTTAGTCACCACAGAAACAAACCACTCTTAATTAAACCCCGGATGTATATTGCGCAAAAAAATTGAGCAAACCCCAAAAAATTAAAGAGCTTTTGGTCAGCGGGGTTCAATGGCGTGTTTTTTACAATTTCAAAACAAGAGGAAAAATTGTAATTAACCTTCAAAATTGGTTTAATTATACTACACCCCAAAAAGTATTTTTTTGTCGTGTAAAAAAAACAAATTTTTTTTAGTCATCACAGCAGCAGAAAATGCTTTAAAAAACCCCTGGGTGAAAAAATTTCACAAAAGGAAATTGGGGCAACCAAAAAAAATTTAGTTTGTAGCGTGTTACAAAAGGGGTTTATTTTCGCTTACACAAAAAGAGGAAAATTGTAAATTTAAACCCTTTGTTGTGAATTTTGCTACAGGAAAAAAAGTATTTTTGGGGGGTGAAAAAAAACGGTTTCTTTTAAGTCACCACAGGGACAGAACAACTCTTAATTAATCCCGGATGTTATTTTTGCGGGGAAAAAAAAATTGAAACAACCCCAAAAAATTTCCATAGTAGGTGGAAAAATGGGGGTATTTTTCCTTTCACAACAAAAGGGGAAAAATTGTATTAACCCTTTGGTTATGAATTATCTACAAAAAAAATTTTTTTTTGGTTTGGGGAAAAAGGGCGGTTTCTTTAGTCACCCCCAAACAGCAGAACAAAGCTTAATTAACCCCTGGATTTTAAATTGCGCAAAAGAATTTAGCAGCCAAAAAATGAATTTTGGGATTTGTAAATTTTAAAAACCCCTGTTTCTTTAAATTTAATACAAAAAGGAAAAAAGGTTTAAAATCACCCTTTTGGGTATTCAATGTGCTGGAGAAAAAAGATTAAAATGTATAAGGGAGAGCATTGGACGCACACTGGGAAATTAAAATTTTCCCAAAAAAAACCCAAAAAAGAAATAGGACCCTTTTAAGAGAAACAGTCTCTGAGACAAGGGCCCCCAAAAAACGCTGAAAAAAAATGAAATTCTTTTTATTAGCATCACAAGCAGCCGCGGGAGCACCTTCCCCAATCAGTACA